>JAPKLW010003055.1:24108-52498 GCA_026898455.1 Plectranthus barbatus | reverse complement strand
CAGAGATCTAAGCTATCAACTGGGGAAGGGAAACTTAGCCAAATTTCTCAACATCAATCGAAGAGCTTGAGGAGAAAATGAGGAAGCTGACAAAACTACTTGAGAAAGCTAAAGCTAAGAAGGAAGGTTCACAACCTAGTGAACAAAAACTCAGCGAAAGACCTCCCAAGGCATGCTTTGAGTGCAACTCTCCAGATCACTTAAAGTACGAGTGCCCCCTGGTATCCAAGGAGGAGAGATAACGCTTGAAAAGGATATTCGAGAAGAAAGCTTCCAGAGCTGTTTCAAAGGCCATGCTATTAAGGACTGATGTGCCAGACATATCAGATAATGATAATGGCTACTACACTTCAGATGCTGATGGCCAAGCTTGGAGAAGAAGGAGAGTCAGAATCCGAAGAAGAAGGAACTGGAGTTGAGTCACAAAACTTGGTACACATTTTTAACTTAGTTTCTATCCCTATAGCATGCATTGAAGAGGACTCCGAATCTTATTGCTCAGAATCGGAGGATGTTACCCTCGAAGTTTTAAATAAAGAATTTTCTAAATTTTATGAATTGAAAAATGTTTTAGCCAGCGAGAATGCCTTATTGAAACTTAAAGTTTCAAAACTGACTGGGGAGATCCAAGGATCGAAGTCAGTAAGTGACTTGAGTCTTATAAATCTCTTTCTGAAGAATGCGAATCTCATAAGTGATTAAAAACTTATCTGCTCACTCTATACTAGGACTAGTAAAGTTTCAGAAGCCCTAAGTTTACAAAGATATCTATCTGATAAATCAGGATTAGGTTTTTCAGAAAATGTTTTGAGCAATCATGCATCAACTTCTGAAACTAGAAATATTTCCAATCACCATTTTAAGAAGGATTCTAGTTTAGAAGTTAAACTGTTAGGCAAATGAGTAGTCAGTATGGACAAGGACTCCTTAACGACTAATAAGGGCAAATGGAACAAGTCAGCTTCGAAACTGACTTCAGTACCAAGGCTTGAAAATAATTTGACTAACACGTTAAAGAAACCTAAGATAAAGCCTACTATGCCTAGGAAGTGGGTCAAGAAAAATGTTCCTAATGTAAGGAAACCCACTTCAACAGCTTGGACTGAACTTTGTAAAAAGTCAGTATCATTTCTGGATTCTAGAAATCCGAGGTTCCCTACTCATAATTCTTATGAGAAGAGAACTTATCCATATAGGAGGAACACCTATGCAAGGTCAGAGCCCAATCACCTTATCTTTTCTAGGGCTAGGAAGACTCTACACCCCGGACTAGGTTTTCGAGAACCACACCGAAGCTTAGTTTCAAGAAATTTAGCTTCTAGGAAGTCAATTCCAGAAAACTCAGTTTTGAGGAACTTGGCTTTTGGAAAGGTTTCACACACACACTCTATTCCTTCAAACATGCACAGAAATAACATCCATTATCTCAAAATGAAGAGGAAGTTGTGACACCTAGATTCAAGGTGAAGCAAGTATGGATTTCCAAATGATGGATCCATAAGACTAACCCTGCAGGACCCGCAGAAAGTTTGGATTTTGGACAGTGGGTGTTCAGCACACATGACCGGGAAAAGAGATCTCCTATCAAATCTGAAGATGTCAAGAGGACCGCTAGTAAGTTTTGGAGACGACTCAAAAGGGAGAGTAATCGGCAAAGGATGCTTAGAGCACAATGGAATCATCATCAACAATGTATCCTTGGTCACCAACCTCAATTACAACTTGCTGAGTGTCAGTCAACTTATTCAATCCGGGTATGAGGTGACTTTTGCCGAAGAAGATTTCTTGATCAACGACAAAGACTCCAAGGAGACTGTGCTCAAAGGAATAAAGAAATGAAGTCTCTACTTTGTGGATTGGGAGAGCGGGAAGTCTGATACATGGCTTGTCGTAACAAGCTCATCCCAAGAAGGAGTCAACTGGATATAGCATAAAAGGCTTAGCTACCTGAATTTCCAGTCAATCAGACACTTAGCCAAACACAAGCTTGTGGAAGGTCTACCACAATCAGGGTTCAAGAAAGAAAAAGGTGTCTGCAGAGCGTGCAAGATGGGAAAGCAAACCAGAGCTACTGCACATGGATCTATTTGGACCTGTCACACCACCCACAATTGGAGGATAGAAGTTCACTCTCGTTGCAGTAGATGACTACTCGCGATACACATGGGTGAGGCAACTGAAGAGCAAGGACGAAGTGAAGATGCAACTTCCAAAGCTCATTCTTTAAGTGCAAAACACCAAGGGAGTCACCGTGAAGAGAACAAATCAGATGACGGGACTGAATTTTGCAACAGTCCTCTGATGGATTTTTGTACTGATGCTGGCATTGCTCACGAGAAGTCAGCTCCGAGAACTTCATAGCAGAATGGTCTTGCCGAGTGAAGAAACAGAACACTCAAAGAGGCAGTAAGGACTATGTTTGTTGAAGCTGACTTAAAGGAAAGCTACTGGGGCGAAGCCTTGATGACGACGTGCTATACTCAAAATAGAAGCGCTATCAATAGTCGCCATCACAAAATCCCGTACGAAGTCTACAATGGTCATAAGCCTTCTATAGCTCATCTTCGTGCTTTCAGTTCTCCATGTTACATCCATAATAATGGAAAGTATAAATTAAATACTTCACTCCTAAGGTTGATAAATGTGTGTTCCTAGGATATGGACATCCTTCATACAAGGGATATAGAGTACTCAACAATACTACCAGACTTGTGGAAGTAACATGCTCTGTTGTTTTTTATGAGTCTATTTTAGTGCGCAGGACCTTAAAGGACCTGGAACTTGTGATCATGAGATCAATCATAGTTGTAAGAAACTCAATTATAATAAAAAAAATTCTAACAAAGTTTCTTGGGCTAGATCAATGAATGATCATTCGAGTACTCCAGAGAACAAGGCAGGTGATGCAACCGATCTTGCTGAGGCCATTGGTTCACTAACAATAGCTGCAAGCATCAATCGTGGGGAAACCTCGGGAGATCAAGATACAGCTCAGTCTGGAGGCCAAACTGAAATAGAGTTGCCTACTCAAGATGACTTACCAGAAGATGAAGATGATCACCTTGAAGAGGTTCAACCGATAGTAAATCAAGAAGACCAATGAACGCATTCAGTTGGAGACACTATTGGAGAAGAGGATTCAAATCTAAATGGTGCAAATCAAGTTCGTGTTCCAAACGATCTAGCTATGGTGGAGTTAACCATAATTCAAGTTCTAGTATCGGGAGCAGACAATATTGAGTATCCTGGAGCATTTACTCAACCGCTTGAAGTCACTCAACTCTAGAAGCCAAAATGGTTGAGACATCATCCTGAGGAGGCTGTGCTAGACAACGTTACTAACTCAGTTCGCACGAGACAAGGAAGCGCATTGCTTACTTGTTTTATCACTCAACAATCAGAACCGATGAAGATCTCGGATGCTTGATCGCTAAATAATTTAACAAGTGACTTAGAAAAGCTAATAATATAGCGGCAAATAAAATTATCGAATCCCAGGGGAAAGAAATAACGAAAAATCCTAAGCACTAAAACATTAATTCTCAAAACTCTGGTTAGGGAAAATCAAATTTTGGGTTTTGGTTATTTTGAAAATCTCAATACTTGCTAATTAAAATTCAGACAGGAAACTAAATTACTTTGATGAAAACGATTATGAGAAGTACAGATTCCAGGGACATCTACCTATCAAGTATGACATAGATGAATAAACTGATTATTTCCCGATTTAATTCCTCTTCGTAGTGAAACAACGGAAAGGTATTATGAACTTCTTTGTTGGATAATTCATAAAGTATATTAATTAATTACCTATCTCCGCTTGGTCTCAAGATAAATTAACTAACTCCAAAGATCTACAGATTTATCCCTACAATCAATCTCCTTCAGTTACGACAAGAAATCAAATTATATTGTGAGAATCTCTTTCCATTGAAAACTATTACAGTAACGTCTCAAGTAATCAACTAGTTAATCCTAAGATGTGGCCAACAAACTCAAGATTATGAATAAACTCAGATTTCACAAACTACGAAGGGAAAGGGAAAATAATTCAATTAATCAAAACATGCATACATTGATAGTTTGAAACCCTAGAATCTGAGGAAGAGATTAGTTACACATATTCAGAGTAATATTCATCATAGAAAAATAAAACCTGAATTGCATAAAAACTTGGGTCTGAATATCTTCCCACAAAACTCTGTCTTCAAACTTAAACTCTAAAAACCTTGGAAATCTCTGAAAAATCTTCAATGCTAAAATCTCTTAATTACTCTAATGATTTCCACCCTAAAAAACGAATTTATACATGGCTATTTATAATAGTGAAAGATCTATCAAACAGTATCTAGGATAAGATATGTCTTTATCTTAAAAGCAGACTCAGATTAGGAATCCCGTAGTCGCGTCGACCGTGGGAGAATAGCATCAATCGATGCTGATGAAACACCCTCGTCGATCGATGTGGAATGGCATCAATCAACGTGGGCCTTGCTGCTTCCGTCGATCTTCTCCTTCTCCTTCGTCGATCGCTCCCTTCTCCAATTGCCTCGTCGATCGACGTGGACCTGAAACTGGAAATCCGACTCTTCTCTGTTTCGACCAAAAACCTACATGATTCATCAAACACAACATTACGAGTACAAAAGCCAATTCATGCACGAAAAAGACACTAAAAACAATCTGAACATCACACAATTAGTCAAAGAACAACTAGATAAGTTGGTAAAAATCCTAACTTATCAACTCCCCCAAACTTAAATCATTGATCGTCCTCGATCAATTCACAGAAAAGAAATCAATCAAATGCAGATACAAGTGTGCAATGCCTCACAAGCTTCTTTTGTAATCTAAGTATCACTCATTCATATAAATCATGCAATCCAAACAAATTCTCATTGTTAAATTATCGAGGAGGAACCTCACAGGGCAGTGTTTGCACTCATCGCTCAATCAAGTAAAGGGCTTGAAATTCACTCATTCAAAGTTTTTAGTTTACCTCACCATAGGTTTGACAAATTTCTCATCTCTCCACTGCTTGTTAGTGTGGCTTTTCAGGGAATCAGAAAGGTCTTTATTTGGTTGTAATGTGGCTTACCTAAAAGGTGGGATATTTTTGGCTAAGTGACTTAGAATATTGCAAATGAACTCATGGCCTTAGCATATCATAACCACAATTTTTTTTTCTTTTTCATGCACAATCTTGTTCCTTCTCTTTTGTAATTTTCAGGGTCCTAAACTTTATTTTGACTTTTGTGAACTACAACATATGAAGTTTTCTTCTCATCATTTTTTTTCTTTTCACTTCTCTTTTCATTCTTTTTCACCAATGTTCACTTTTTTCTAATTTACCCATAGGAACCCCTATTTTTGCACACAGCCTCATGTCACAATCCCACAATTCACACCATCCAATAACTCACAATCTCTTGTTCATCAACCCTCCTAATCAAAGAAAGAAAATTTTCCAAGGCTCAAATGGGCTACAAGTGGAAATTAAAGGTTAGTGTATGGGAGACGGGCTACGAAAGAACATGCCTAAAATCATTTTCACCCTATTACCACACTTAATGCAACCTTAAGAGAGAAATTCGTCAAATTCTAGAAAGTAAATTTAATAACTTTGTCACTCATCAAATGAAAAGATGGCACAAATTTCTCACAGGGTAGAAATTTTCGTAACTCCTCAACAATTACCCATTTTCGAACAGTTATCATGCAAAAATTTATATTTCAAAGATCAACTTATCAAGCAAAATAGCTCATATCATCGGCTACTCTATCACACAGATTATCATTCTTAATCTTCAAATATCTCAATTATCAATCAACAATTCTTATTCAAGGAAAGACAAGTCATCAATTTCAACACCAACATAATCAACAATAGTTCCGACTGCCCTATGTTCAAAAGCTCCTAAAACAATACTCAAGACTATTCAATTCAGAACAAGTACCACAAATCAAGAGTTCAAAACTTATTCAACACAGAACAAGTACCACAAATCAAGAGTTCAAAAATACTAATTTTGAGTGAAGCTTTGCAGAGAGCAATTGTTCACACTGAAGCAAAAGAACAAGGATGGTGATGGTTCAGAAAAAACAAAAACGAAAAACAAAAGAAAGAAAAACAACGAAACAACAAAAATTAAAATAAAGCAGAAAATAAATAAAAACAAACGTTTCCCTTTTCCGATCATCATCCCCCCAAACTTGTTTCACTCGAAGGAGTGGACAAGTTTGAAAGTTAGATAAGGAAAAAGGAAACGGTACCTCATTCCTCCTCCGGAGGATCCTCCATCTCAACATCTGGCGATGGCCACACGGGTAGTTGCCGCCGGTGATCCTGGCGCTCTCTATGGCATCGGAGGTAGACAGAGTCGGGCTCGGTGTTTAGGAGGAGGCGCTGCATCTGCATGTCGAGGGTGTTGAGCCTCGTTGTCACGTGCTGGCGAAACTCTGCCTGCCTGGTGTGCTCCTCTGAATGCAAGGCAGCCTGCTGCTGCATGAACTGGTAGATCATCGCCAGATCCACCCCGGAAGATGAAGACTCTCCCGCGAAGTGGCCGAACAAATGTCCATCGGTCTGATCCGGAATGTGCTCTCCTCCTCCATCATGCCTCTCATCCTCTGGCTCCTCATCCTCGGGCTCGGCTGGGGGGGGTCTGCGGCGGTCGCTAATCCGGCTGAGTCAGCAGTCGGTGACGAAGTCTGGAGGTACCGGGTCCTCCATGTGCTCCGATCATGAGCCTCAAATGGGCGGGTGTGCTTATCAACCAATTATCACAGAAGTGATAATTAGTGACGTGAGTGAGGTTCCTCTGTGGAAGTGGGAACCTGTCCCCATTGGACATCCGCAGGGACCATCCAGAGTCCCGGGGTGAAAGCATCAACATCTTTACCAGAGCTCCGGTGCTAAGTCCTCGGTTGTCGTCCTCGAGCGCCTCAATCTGGGTCAAGTCAATGCCCACATGCTCCGCAATCGGGGTGATCAATCCCCCGCTCCAAATGTTGCCATTGGAGGCCTTGATCTGATACCTCCAATGATCCATTACCAGCGCCGCAAAGCTGAACTCCTCCTCCGTCAGCATGCAGTAGAGGGCAAATAGCTCTCCTACTCTTGCCTTGCCGCTTTCATGTCGGCCAGTGATCGACACCCCCATGCATCTCTGAAGATACCGGAAGACTGGGTTGTCAATGGAGAAAGCCTTCAAATTCCCCGAGTCAAACTCCCGCAAGTCCTCTTTAGCATCGGCTGCTATCTGGCTCCAGAATCGGGCAATGTCAAAACTCGGGGGAAGAAAGCCAACTCCCCCTTTCCGGACTCCCCAAATTTCTTCAAGCGTGTCCCTTGGCATCTCGTAGTGCTCGTTCAAAAGCTGTAAGGCGATGGTGGTAGGCTCCAACTCCGGCTGAACCTCATAGACATGGAGTGAGGCCAGAAACTCCAGGATAAGCGACGAGTATGTTGGCCACCTCGCTGTCATCCAAGCACTCCAATTCACTCTCTCCAAGAGAGCCTTCACATCAGCTTGAATTCCCAGCCTTTCCATTGTCATCGGGCATGGGTAGAGTGTCTGCCGGACGGTGAACTCGTCGCTTGAGAGTTTTTTGAAACGCCTCTCATAAACCCGATTTGCAAAGGTGGGTCGAAAATCCATGATGCACTGCAAGGGTAGTAGGAAAAAATGTCAGAGCTAAGCAACAACATCACAAAAATTCCTAAACATTGATACAACCAAATGTGCAATTATCCACAAAATGTATCTACCCATGCAAAATTGATTCGACATTCACGCACTTCAAGCTCTATCCTAGCATATTGCATCCTTAATTGAAAGAATTTTTCCCCAAAATAGCATGACAAGAGCAACACCACCAACTAGAATTATCCCCCCAAACTTCGTTCCTCAAATTCAATGAAATCAAAGCAACAAATCCATGATAAGCAAGTATATCGACTAAAACGACTAACCATATTGAATAATCATCACGAATAGCAACGATATCGACAAAAATGCAAAAATGGAAACAAGGGCTCCAAGTTCAATTTCATCAAAAAATCATGCTTAAATCCTTCACAACATATGAAATAATCGAAGAGGAGAGGTTTAGGATACATACCGTGGATTGTAGCGATGAATTTAGAGAGAAAAATTCGAAGTGGGTTTTTGGAGAGGAAAAAAATCGTACGTGTGTGTTTGTGAGGAAAAGAATGAGGGATTTTGGACTTTAAACCCGTCTCTGTCTGGCTACTGAATTGTTTGCGTCGATCGACGAGGCACCCCCGTCGATCGACGAGGAATGGCGTCGATCTACGTGTCCCAGAAACATACATCGATCGATGCCAAAATGCAACAATCGATGTGGCTCCGATAGATGACTGGACCCGACAAAATTTGAAACAATTTCTGAAAAATGAAACTCAAATGACTCAACTCGACTGAATATAAAATAACAGAAATAAAGAAAGCAGTAAACTGTTGGGTTACCTCCCAACCAGTGCTTGGTTTTATGTCGCTAGCTCGACAATACCTGTGATTTCAAGGGCGATTCAAGTAGTACTTCTCCACCGCTTCGACTTGAAATGGGGTGTAGTACCAGGTTCTGCCCGTTCACTTGAAGTTCTTCCCATCTTGGCCAGCTAATTCAACTACATCGTTCATGAATTGACAGATCACGGTGTATGGTCCGGCCCACTTTGACTGCAGCTTTTCGGGCATGAAGCGAAGACGGGATTTGAAGAGGAGAACCTTGTCACCTGAATGGAAAACATGTGAGCGAATCCTTTTATCATGGAATCTCCTCGCTCGATTCTTGTAAATGACGTTGTTCTCATAGGCTTCATCTCAAAAATCTTCAAGCTCGTTCAATGCCATGGCTCGCTCTTCTGCGGTTGTCTTCCAATCCATATTCAGTTCTTTCATTGCCCTCCAAGCCTTGTGCTCCATCTCAATAGGAAGGTGACAAGATTTCCTGAAAATCAGCTGATACGCTGACGTCCCAATGGGCGTTTTGTAGGCGGTGCGGTATGCCCACAATGCATCATCAAGTATTGCCGCCCAATCCTTTCTTTGCTTCACCGTCTTCTCCAAGATTTGCTTGATTTCTCGGTTGGACTACTCCGTCAGCCCATTCCCTTGAGGATGATATGGAGTGGTGACCCAGTGTTTGACTCCATACCTCACAAGCAAATTGGCAAGCCATTTGTTGCAGAAATAGGATCCCCCATCGCTTACCAAGGCTCTTGGCGTCCCAAATCTAGTTATCAGCTTTTGCAGGAACTTGATGACCACTTTGGAGTCGTTCGTGACCGTTGGAACGGCCTCAACCCATCGTGACACGTAGTCCACTGCCAGAAGAATGTATGAGAACCCTTGGGATGGCTGAACGGGTCCCATGAAGTCGATCCCCCATACGTCAAAGATTTCGACTTCAATGACCGGCGTCTGTGGCATCTCATCCCTCCGCGAGATGTTGCCGGTCCTTTGGCAGCGATCACAACTCGTAATCCATCCATGGAAAATCTCGTAGATGGAGGGCCAATAGAACCCGCTAGCGATAATTTTGAATGCCGTCCGGTTGGCTGAATGATGGCCGCCACTTGAAGATGAATGACAGGCTTTGAAGATTTGTTGGCACTCGGACTGGGGCACACAACGGCGGATGACGCCATCAGCACATCTGCACCACAGATAGGGATCCTCCCAATAGTAGAATCTGACATCGTGCAGAAACTTCTTCTTTGCATATGGAGAAGAGTCCGGAGGAAGTACACCGCCAACTAAGTACTTGGCAAAATCTGCATACCATGGAGTTTTAGACTCGTACATCTCTTTCAAATCCCTCATGGCGTAGATCTGTTCGTTGGGGAATGTCTCTCAGATTGTCATCTACTGATCATCCCCTTCGACTAGTGGCTCGAGTCTTGATAAGTGGTCGGCGATCACGTTCTCGCTCCCCTTTCTGTCCTAGATCTCCAAGTCAAACTCCTGCAGCAACAATATCCACCGGATCAGTCTCGGCTTGGCATCTTGCTTTGCGAACAAGTATCTGATGGCTGCATGGTTGGTGTAGACAATCGTCTTTGACCCTATAAGATAAGGCCGGAACTTGTCAAAAGCATACACGACCGCGAGCATCTCTTTCTCCGTGGTGGTGTAGTTGCATTGCGCCGGATTCATGCTCTTGCTAGCGTAGTGAATCACATGGAATAGCCTTCCTTTTAGTTGTCCCAAGACTGCCCCAACAGCATAGTCGCTGGCGTCGTACAACAATGTGAAGGGCTCATCCCAATTAGGCGCGGTCAAGACTGGCGCAGTCACCAGTGCCTCTTTCAGTCTCTCAAATGCCTTCAAGCACACGTCATCAAAAATGAAGGAAACGTCCTTCTCCAGCAGGTTGCACAAGGGCCGAGATATCTTTGAGAAGTCTTTGATGAACCTCCTATAGAATCCGGCGTGGCCAAGGAAACTTCGGACGGCTTTGACATTTGTTGGCGGTGGCATCTTCTCAATGGCTATCACTTTGGCTCGGTCTACTTCAAGTCCTTCAGCTGATACTCGATGTCCCAACACAATCCCCTCTCGCACCATGAAGTGGCATTTTTCCCAGTTGAGGCATAGGTTTGTCTCGGTGCATCTCTCAAGTACAGTAGCCAGATTCTGCAAACAAACATCAAATGAGCTACCAAAATCAGAGAAATCATCCATAAATACCTCCATGACATCTTCGATCAAGTCGTGGAAGATTGCCATCATGCATCTCTGGAAGGTAGTCGGTGCATTGCATAATCTAAAAGGAATCCATCTGTAGGCGAATACTCCATATGGACAGGTGAATGCCGTCTTCTGTTGATCTTCAGGTGCTACCGCAGAAGGGCATCCGTAGAACTTGCCGCAGTTTGTCCAACTCCCCCTGTGTAAGATAGGCAGAAACAATAACAGGGTAAGTGTTATTAGAGCCCAGAAATGCGTACCTGAGATGTGCCGGAAGTGTCTTGAGTTCCAGAAGTGGTGGATCGGAGCTGGAAATCAGTTTTTCCAGATCAGCATCGATCGACGTGGTCTTCGAAGAGGCGTCGATCGACGTGACAGTGGAGTCGATCGACGTGTTCCTTCCCTCATCTCTTTCTGGCTGTTTCTGGCAGTAGTGGTTAGGCAGTGGTTCTCTCTTGGTTTCTTTTTCTCGAGTTATATCCTCAAACACATCCAGCTCCACAACCAGATCCAAAATCTCCTCGCCTGCCTCATCCAGATTTGTTGATGAGAACAGCGAGTGTTGCAGGCAGTTTTCCAGAAAGTCTGGTTCACTCTTGAGAGAGGTGGAGGGAGATGACATTGTCGGGCTGAAGTAGTTGATCATGTGGCATTCTTCTTGATAGCTTCCTTCATTGTGCTTCTGCATTGCCTTGTAGATCGAGAACGTGACTGACTCGTTGTTTACCAGAATGTCAGCTTGCCGTCTCGAATGTCGATCAATGCCCCTCCAGTTTTCAGGAATGGCCTTCCAAGGATCAGAGGAATGTTCCAATTTTCTTCCATGTCTAGCACCACGAAATCGGCTGGAATGATGAAATCTTTTACCTTCACCAGCACATCTTCCACGATGCCTTTCGGGTAGGAAACTGATCGATCGGTCATCTGAAGTGAGATTGTCGTGGGCTTGATGTTTCCGATCTTTAAGCGCTTGAAGATTGATAGCGGCATCAGATTGATGGATGCACCGGAATCGCAGAGAACTTTCCCAAAGGTCTCTCCTCCAATGACGCAAGAGATTGTGAAAGATCCCGGGTCCTCCCTTTTGATTGGCATCTTTTTTTGAATAATGGCGCTGCATTCTTCGAACAGGTTGACCGTCTCATGCTCCAAGAAGGGTCTTTTCTGAGAGACCATGTCTTTCAGAAACTTGATGTATCCGGGCATCTCTTGCAGGGCTTCGACCAGTGGAATGTTGATATGCACCGTCTTCATTGTTTCCAGGAATCGTGCATACCTCTCGTTCATCTTTGTCTTAGCAAACCGCTGCGGATATGGCAGAGGCGGTTTCTTCATAGGTGGAACGGGGGCTGACGTCAATCGACGAGGATCAGCATCGATCGACGTGGCCTCAGGAGCTGCGTCGGTCGACGGGATCTCGTCTGCGATAGCTTATTCATCTTGCTCGGCTTCTCCTTCCTCCCGGGTATCTTTCCTTGCCTGCTTTGTCCCCTCATATGATTTGCCCCCTCTCAGAGTTATGGCATTCACTTGGTTCCTCTGATTCTGGTTCTTGGGATTGACCTGAGTGTTGCTCGGAAGCTGTCCCGGCTTGTGTTTAGTTCCAAAGGCATCGACAATTTAGCTGACTTGGTTCTCAATGATGTGCACATGCTTCTGCATGTAATCAACCTTAGTGTTCACACCCGAGATTTCTTGTTTTAGCTTGGCTACCGTATCAGTGGAGCCTTCCATGAATTTAGCCAAAATCTGCTCGAGATTTGGCTTCTTCTTCTCCACAACTGCCCCATCTTGTACGGTAAATCCCGGTGGTGGCTGCTCTGCGGCTTGAGGGTTTGCGTAGGAAAATCCAGGGTGATTCCTCGCATGATTATAATTATAGGGTTGGTTATGGTGCTGGTTGTGTTGCTGATATCCTCCTCGGTAGTTGTTTTGGTAACCGCTCCTTTGGATGAAGTTTACCTCGGCACCATCCCCCTCAGGTGGAGCTTGCACTGTCTCAACTGCAGCAACCATTTTCTCTTGCTGTAGTGTAGCGAACTCTTCCTTTAGCTTTTTCAACTCGGTTGCCAAATTAGGTTGTTCGGCAACTTTCTCCACCACTTTTTCGATTGCTTTCACAGGTCGAGTTCGACTTGAGGACCACCGTTGAGTGTTGTTAGCCATCTTTTGGAAGAATTCCATGGCCTTCTTTCCACTTTTCGTCATGATGGTGTCTCCTAATGTGGTGTCCACCAACTTGACGGTCTTCTCATTGAGTCCCTCATGTAATGCTTCTGCTTGTTCTCCTGGCGGAAAACCATGTCTGGGGCAAGACCTCAATAGCTCTTTGAATCGCTCCCACGTTTCACTGAAGCTCTCATTGGGTGTTTGAGCGAACCTGATGATTTCTTTCCTTCTCTGCCTGATGATATTCGGTGGGAAGAAGTTTTCCAGAAACTCATTCCTCAATTCAGTCCACGTGCTTATACTTCCCTTGTCCAGTGCAGTGAACCAAGACTGTGCCTTATCCCTCAGAAAAAATGCGAACAGACGCATTCGGATGGCACTCTTGCTGACCCCTCCGATTTTGACAGTATTGCAGAGCATAAGGAACTTATCCAGATGTGCGTAAGGATCCTCAGTGGCTCTTCCTCCGAATTGATTTTGTTGCACCATCTGCACTAATCCGGTCTTCATCCTAAAATTGTTGGCATTGATGCTAATACTGAAGTCTGTCTCTTTGAATCGAGGTTTGTATCGGTTCTGCATGGCCTTCTCTTCGTCCTCATCGTCAGATTTCTCTGGCGAATTCGGGTCGTCATCCTCTCAATTATCGAGATTGTCATCGAACAGTGGGTTATGGAACATCCCTTCCATTCGGATTGTTCCTCTCGAGGTCTCTCTCCAGGTTGAACTGTTGGATCTGTGCCCTCATAGCTTGAACTTCTTGGAGAAGCACAACTTGCTCCTCTGCAGTTAGCATTGGTGGAGGTGGTTGAACAATCGGCTGTGGTACGTTATCTTCCATTGCTTGATTACTCGAGCTCTCCTGAGCACGCTTATTCCTTCGGATCTTTCTGCAAGAGGCCTTAATGCCCGGGTAGTAATAAAGCGGGTCCTTTCCTCTAGCTCTTGTACTCATGCACTATCTGTACAGCAAAAGGAGGTAGTGAGGTAAGACTACAAATAAAACGGAAACACACTGAATTTAACAACTGGAATTCTGAAAAAAGGACTACGATGTCGATCGACGAGGATCAGAGTCGATCGACTTGGAGAACGTAGCTGCATCGATCGACGTGCGTGTCACATCGATCGATGTGAATTACGAAAATACGAGAATTAAAGGAAAAAAAGCGATTATTACAACCTAAATTAGTATTTTGATCTCAATTTTAATAGTAAGATTAGTTCTATTCTATCTCCGGCAACGACGCAAAAATTTGATCGCTAAATCATTAAACAAGCGACTTAGCAAAGCTAATAATATAGCGGCAAATAAAATTATCGAATCCCAGGGGAAAGAAATAACGAAAAATCCTAAGTACTAAAACATTAATTCTCAAAACTCTGGTTAGGGAAAATCAAATTTTTGGTTTTGGTTATTTTGAAAATCTCAATACTTGCTAATTAAAATTCAGACAGGAAACTAAATTACTTTTGATGAAAACGATTATGAGAAGTACAGATTCCAGGGATATCTACCTATCAAGTATGACATAGATGAATAAACTGATTATTTCCCGATTTAATTCCTCTTCGTAGTGAAACATCGGAAAGGTATTATGAACTTCTTTGTTGGACAATTCATAAAGTAGATTAATTAATTACCTATCTCCGCTCGGTCTCAAGATAAATTAACTAACTCCAAAGATCTACAGATTTATCCCTACAATCAATCTCCTTCAGTTACGACAAGAAATCAGATTATATTGTGAAAATCTCTTTCCATTGAAAACTATTACAGTTACGTCTCAAGTAATCAACTAGTTAATCCTAAGATGTGGCCAACAAACTCAAGATTATGAATAAACTCAGATTTCACAAACTACGAAGGGAAAAGGAAAATAATTCAATTAATCAAAACATACATACATTGATAGTTCGAAACCCTAGAATCTGAGGAAGAGATTAGTTACACATATTCAGAGTAATATTCATCATAGAAAAATAAAACCTGAATTGCATAAAAACTTGGGTCTGAATATCTTCCCACAAAACTATGTCTTCAAACATAAACTCTAAAAACCTTGGAAATCTCGAAAAAATCTTCAATGTTAAAATCTCTTAATTACTCTAATGATTTCCACCCTCAAAAACGAATTTATACATGGCTATTTATAATAGTGAAAGATGTATCAAACAATATTTAGGATAAGATATGTCTTTATCTTCAAAGCAGACTTAGATTAGGAATCCCGTAGTCGCGTCGACCGTGGGAGAATAGCGTCGATCGACGCTGATGAAACACCCTCGTCGATCGATGTGGAATGGCATCGATCGACGTGGGCCTTGCTGCTTCCGTCGATCTTCTCCTTCTCCTTCATCGATCGCTCTCTTCTCCAATTGCCTCGTCGATCGACGAGGCATTCCCGTCGATCGACGTGGACCTGAAACTAGAAATCCGACTCTTCTCTATTTCGACCAAAAACCTGCATGATTCATCAAACACAACATTACGAGTACAAAAGCCAATTCATGCACGAAAAAGACAGTAAAAACAATCTAAACATTACACAATTAGTCAAAGAACAACTAGATAAGTTGGTAAAAATCCTAACTTATCAATGCTCTGAAATCACTGACTGGATCAACGCCATGCAAGAGGATCTTGCTAAATTAAAGAGAAACAAAGTTTGGTACTTGGTGGATCGACCAACTCATTAGTCAGTTATCAGCACTAAATGGGTCTTCAAGAACAAGAGAGATGAGACATGAAACATAGTAAGGAATAAAGCAAGACTAGTAGCAAAAAGCTATGCTCAATGTGAAGGAATTGACTTTGATGAACCTTTCGCTCCAGGGGAAAGAATTGAAGCTATCCGACCATTCCTTGGTTATGCCGCTCACAGCAACTTCACAGTTTTCCAAATGGATGTGAAGAGTGTCTTTCTGAACGGGGAGATAAAAAAATTAGTATATGTGGAACAACCCCCTGGCTTTGAAGAAGGAAACCAAGTTTATAAATTGAGGAAGACTCTTTATGGGTTGAAACAAGCACCCAGAGTTTGGTATGAGACGCTGTCTCAGTTTCTCCTCAAGAATGGCTTCTAGAAAGGCAAAATAGACACAACACTGTTCAAGTTTAAGGATGGGGCAGACATCCTTCTTATACAGATCTACATCGATGACATTATTTTCGGCTGCAGAAACCCTATAGATGTGTGAAAAGTTTGCCCAACTTATGCAAAGCAACTTCCAGATGAGCATGATGGGTAAACTGACTTACTTTCTAGGTCTTTAAGTAATTCAGTCGGAAGGAGGAATCTTTATCGACCAAAAGAAGTATACCGAGGACTTGATCAACATGTTTTGTCCAGAAAATACCAATCCCTTGAGGATTCCTATGAGCCTAAGTGCTCAAATCAATCTTGATGAAGAAGGAGAAGCAGTCAACCCAACCATGTACAGAGGCATCATTGGGTCACTTTTGTACTTAACTCCAAGTAGGCCAGACATTTCCTACTCAGTTGGAGTATGTGTGAGGTTTCAAGCTAACCCAAAGAAGTCGCATATGGAGGCTGCAGAAGAATAGTCAAAGACTTCAAAGGGACATAATCCTTAGGTATTTGGTATCCCAAAACTGATGAGCTCACTATAAATGCTTACTCAGATTCAGATTTTGGAGGATGCAGAATCGATCAGAAGAGCACAAGCGGAACATGTCAGTTCCTAGGACACAAGCTTGTAAGTTGGTTCAACAAGAAGCAACACTCAGTCGCCATGTCAACAACCGAAGCTGAATATATTGCTGCCGCAAGCTGTTGTGCCCAAGTGTTTTGGATCAAGCAACAGTTGCTATACTAAAAAGTCGAAATCGGGTGTGTACCGTTCTACTGTGACAACAGCAGTGCAATGTGCATCACGAAGAACCCAATTCATCATTCCAGAATCAAGCACATCGACATAAGACACTACTTCATAAGACATCACTTCATAAGAGATCATGTCGAGAAGAAGGACGTGTCCGTAGAGTACATCCGAAAAAAATATTAACTGGCAGACATCTTCACCAAACCACTTCCAGGGACCAGATTCAAAGAGCTGTGCATCAAACTTGATGTATTGGAGATCGACGAGATTGTGCTGGAAGAAGAGTAAAATGCAGAATAAAACTGAGTCCCAGCTCTCAGTTTTGCTTATTTCTTCCATTATCCCCATATGGTGTCACCACTAGACCTAATAAAAAAGGAAAGATCGATGAAGAAAGTTTGATGAAGGTCGATCTGTTGCTAATAAAAACTGAGTTCCAACTCTTAGTTTTGAAGAATTGATGTATATCTCAGCATAGAGACTTCATACTTAATCATTCCTTGAAGAAAATCCTTTCAAGTGGTGTCCACGCAACACAATATGAAGTTCTTCACCTTGTCAAAGGCTGAAAAGATCATCTCCAGAGTCATCTAAAATAGAAGAAGAAACTTGATTTTCTACATGAATGATGAATACTCGGTGGACCATACTGACATGCTAAAGAAAACCAAGTTTTGGTTTCAGCACTTAGACTATTTCGAAGGACGGATGCGTAATTAAACTGAGTTCCAACTCTCAGTTTAGAACTGACTCTTAGTCAGTATAGACAATCAAAAGGCGGGATTTCGATTTCCAAGGGAGATTGCATCGGTTACAATGCTTTAAATGTGTATCCTGCATCGAACAATCAGCATTTCACACGTGGATAATGTTGCTTCCCACGATGCTTCAGTCAAATCACTCAATGCACATCGCGAGGCAATGCATCTCAACCGTCACTGAGATTCAAGAAATTGATAGGTTTTACGTTACATTTTTCATTATTAAATGACTATTTTCTCTGCTATAAATAAGGTTCATTCTATTTCTCTTGAAGAACATCTCCTTTGTTCACTGTCGAACCCTTCCTTCCGAGTTCATACTTCAGTTTCATTTTCAATCACCTTTCATTTTGGCACTATGGCAAAGGTGCCCAAGCCACCGGACTTAGTCTTGCTACCCTTTTTAGGTGCGGTCAAAGAGGGGAAAAAGAAGTATGGAAGGTGCAGAAGTCATCAGAATCAAGAGCAGAGCAGCTCCGACAACAAAAGTAGAGACATAGAAAATCTCTCTGTTTTATTCTTTGAGTTTACATGGACTGCTATAGCTTCTTTTGTAAATAGCTCTTTCCTGGATGATGTCGACAAACTGTGAAATCAGTCCATGCAGTCGAATGAGGATAGAAGCCCGGAGAGGCAAAACAATCATAGGGGATGTTCTCTTTTATTCATCTTTGAACCAGAGAAGAAGCTTCCCGTATGTCTTACCACTACTACTGGTATACCTCGGCAATGCAGCAGACCTCCGAGGGCACAGCTGCTGAAGAGTGGTATAAGGGAATCCTTGGAAAGCGGGTCAGAATATCAAAATAGTTCCCCTCATTACCCAGATCCAGTAGCAACCAGTTTGAAGAACAATAAGACCAGAAGCAGCCTAGTATAGACTTATAATAGTTCTGTATATGTTTCTTTTTGTTAGTTTATCCCTGTACTTGCAATGAAAATTATTAAAGGATAAACTGACTTGTAGATGACAATCTCTTTTTGTCCAACAAAGGTCTTCATTCTTCATAGCTGAACTTACACACGCTAGTGTAATCAGCAAGCTTCTAACTCTCTCATACTTAAGATTAAAATTGCTCTAAACTGAATTGAAAAATCAATCGAGCAATATCTCTCCAAATCTATGAGTAGAAGATCTTAAGTAGAAAGTTGAATTTGAGGGGGAATTTTTCTCAGTTTAAGTGACTTATTGTCAAATCTGTAAAAACTCTAAAGTTATCCACTCTTCATCATCATAGGTTAAAGATGGCTTTGACTACACCAAAAAGGGGGAAATTGTTAGGATTTTTGTTAGAGAAATCCTTCATTAATTTTTATATTTTGGTGGGTCAAAGATTGTAAAAGCAATATTAGTCAATTTTTCAGTTCCTAGAGTTCTAAAAATGTAATCCTTGTATAGGATCAATTGAGTTGTAATAGAACTTAGTAGCTAAAGACCTAGCAGAGGAGATGCTCGAGAACTAACGAAGCACACGCCTTGAAACTTGGTTCTCACCAAGTATGGCCTTGACCAAGACTGAGTTTGGGTTCTCAGCATAGGGTCTTCCCATACTGACTAGGGAAGTCAGTATGAGAGCATTTTACTGACTGGGAGATGTCAGTATGAGGGCGTTTTTCCATACTGACTAGGTGATGTCAGTATGAGGGTTAGCCATATTGACTATGGGAAGTCAGTGTAAGAGCCTCTACCTTTAAAGCAAGAGTTATTCCAAGTCATCGAAGCTCGGTCAGACTTCGACATTTACATGCCCAAGTTAAACTCAGTACGAGGATATCCAAACTTGGATTCCTGAGACTGAAACTTGGTCTCACACAAAGTTAGTGAAAAGTACACTTACACAGCAGAGCAGAGCAAGGCAGAGCAGACCTAGGGTATGGTCTATGATTAGACGACATATTCCATGAGTCTAACGACAGGATTAATATGTCCAACGGGAAGAATTTCAAAATGCTCAAGGATCCCTCTATAAATAGGTCTGCCCTTCAACCTTAAACGGTTACGAATTCTCAAAATCTTCACACGACAAAGGGCATTCATCTAAGCCGTCTTTGCACTTAAACTCTACGAGTTTCCGTGATTCCATACAAGAAACTTGAGTTCCTGACTCAAGTTATTACTCCATGCTACTTCACCTTAGCACGAGGCTCAAGCTTTAAAACTGAAGCTACTCTTTGGTGAATATATCTTTCTGAGATATATTCATAGCAGCCAGTCTCCTACTCTGGGATTCTGATTCTCACGAGCTTTTGTCAACCACTTAAATTCTGAGAAGAACAGTAAACATCCAACCACCAGGAAGAAGGTTGCAGGGTGTCCTCCTCACTTCAACCTAAAGACTAAGCGTACAAGGAGTTCTTAAGTGAGTGCCAACAGCAGGCCGAAGGACGGAAGTGCTGACGGGTTGTGTATAGATCGTAAGGAGGCTTGTACTTACTTAGTGGATGTAGGATTTTTAGATCCAACCACTATAAATATCGTGTGTTCTTTCCTGCTTTCACTTATATTTCTGTCTTGTCTAGTTCTGCAAACTGACTTTCAAAACCTTTAGTACTTATCAAAGTATTAAAGAGTATATACTGCTAAACTGACTTAATAACGATAGACTTAAGCTTAATCGTTTCAAGTACCCTAAACTAAGTTCTAATCGTTTAGGAGAACAAGTGCAAGTTTATCTGATTATTACTTCCGCTGCATATACTTGCTCTCTAATTTCGGGACCAACAATTTCATTCCTTTATGTTTATGCATTGATCATCAGTTCAAATTGGGTTCAACTCTATTTACCGCTTTATCATCGATCTATCTTTTGTTTCCTATTAATTTTCGTATTTCTATTAGTAATTATTCATTTGATTTTCGGAGCCCCGCATTTGTACGAATCGGACCTCAACATTGACATAATTAAATAATTTGTTTTCAGATTCTTATTGTATCAATCAGATCAAATTCTTATTGGATCATTCAGCTTTGATCATTAACAGATCTTTATCGGATTTGTATCAAATTCATGCAAGTTAGGATTTGAGCTAATGAATAGGATTAAGTATGGTTTGATTGATCACATCATACTTGTTGGATTCGTATTTGACGAAATCCATACTACCGCTAGACTCATAGTTTTCCAAGCTTGTTGAGTTAGCCTGTTAAGTCTTTTGCGCATACTAGACTTTTGGACTTTCTAGTTTCCAGAATAGCCTCAGCTTACAACTCGTAGAAAAAACCTTTACATGACTTTACATTTTTCATCTAAGTTGAACATATCTAAGATAACTTTTACATACTTAGACTCACCAAAACATATCATAAAATGATGATATTTCTATCGAATTTCCTAACACGGACCAATTGACTCAAATAATCAAAGTAGCAAACAAAATTCTTGTGCCTGCATAGAATTGTAAATAATTAAGGAAATAAGTGTTATTTCAATCTCAATTAAAATATTTAAAATTAGAGCTCAATTGATTGAGTTTTAATAATATATTGAAACATGTGACCCATTCTAAAATAATTATAATATATGAGCATGTTTTATAATTTATCTTATAGATTTTGTATATTACAAATTTTTAAACCAGGAAAATCTACAAATTTGTGTAAATATACATATGGAAGTTGGGGTTCTTTTTAGATTAATAAAATTTCATCATATATATTTTATGTATATATATTTTTAGAAGGCATACACTTCTATTAACTTGAATGTAATTCTAATAATAACACATTTTGACACGACAATGAAAGACTACAAATAAAAAATAAATCAATGAAAAGAGAGAAACTAAAAAAAATTCTATGTAAGACAAAAAAAAATGGGAGAAATAAGTTCAAATAAGTGTGCGAACAAATGATAAACAAATAAGATTGTATCAATTGATAATTTGTTACCTTAACCATTAACTTTTAACTTGACTAACAAATTTAAAGTTTGAGCTAAACTCAATTAAATTATAATCTTATTATTATATCTATACAATAAATAAAATTAATATATATTAATAATAAATTTTTAACTAAAAATATATGTAGACGCGCAAGGCAACAAATTAGTTAATATTAGAGATAAAATCTCTTCTTATAAATCGAATTTCGTCTCTAAAATACTAATATTATATTAGTTTATGAAGATGAGAGTGTTGTACACAGTTAAGAAACATACTGTTGTGAATTGAAGCGATTGCAAACACAAATAACAAACAGAAAATTTTAAATAATATAAAAAATTATAGTAGTTCGAGCTATGCCGTCCACTCTTCAAGCCTCATCGGTGATGATATTATTATAGTGAAGAAAATATAAAGTATGTGACAACTACAATTGGTGGGGAGCAAGGGTATTTATAGGGAGGTATTCCAAGATACATAAGGAATATAAAACCTAGATATGGTAAGATATATTTAAGTCTAAATCCATCTCTAACAAATTTATACCTATCTAAATCTAATACCGATAAGAATAAATCTTGTCCAACAAAGAAACAAGATATAGACCATATCTTTTCAATATCTAACCAACTCGATCAGCTCCTCAAGTTTCACAACCTACACGGCTTGACACACTTCCTCGAACTAGTCCCATTGACCCACTCGAACTACTTCCTTGAGTTATATTGAGACTACTCCAACAATTCTCCACCTTAGGCTCAATATCACCTTGGCTTGACACCTCCTCTTCAGTTCGACTTCAACAGTTTGATCAGTTCCAAACAGTACTCAAAGTTAGCACTTGGAACTGGCTTCGTAATCATATCCGCATAATTATCGAGAGTATTGACCTTGTGTAGCTCGATCTCACCGGTTGCGATCACATCTCTAATAAAATGGAACTTCACATCAATGTGCTTAGTTCTCTCATGATGAACATCATTCTTTGCCAGCTGCAAAGCACCTTGATTATCATAGGAAACCTTCATCTTTTCTTGATCAATCCCTAGTTCATTCATGAATCCGAGCAACCACAGACCTTCCTTAATTGCTTCGGTCAAGGCAATGTACTCTGCCTCCATCGAAGATAAGACAACTACCCTCTTCAAACTTGCTCTCCAACTAATCGCAGTTCCATATGATGTGAACACATAACCCGTCAACGACTTCCTCGTATACATACATCCTGCATAATCCGAGTCTACAAACCCTTTCACTGGGAGCCTCAAGCTCGAACCATCATCCTCGAAGACTAGACTCTTCCCAACTATTCCTAGAATATACTTGAGGACCCATTTCAGAGTCGTCCAATGCTCTTTCCAAGGTTCGGCCATGAACCTACTAACCATGCTAAGAGCATAGCAAGATATGATCTCGTACAGATCATAGCATACATCAACGAACGAACAATGTTCGCATAAGTTACACCTCTCAAAATCTCCTGTTCCTCCTCGTTGAGTTTCCCAGCAGCACTCAACTTGAAATGAGCTGCTAACGGAGTGAGCACAAGCTTTACATCCTTCATTCTATGTCTCTCAAGAACTTTCATCAAGTATCCCTCTTAATTCGTCTATCCCTTCCTTATCTTGATTCGCTATCAACATATCATCTACATACAGTAGTAGATAAATTCGAGTCTTCATAAATTCACCTAAAAAATAAACATATGGATTGTGTCTGCATCGAACAAAGTCATGCTGAGTCAAAAACTTGTCGAATTGTCTATTCTACTACCTCGGAGACTACTTCAATCCATAAAATGACTTCTTCAGAAGGCACACCTTCTCCGTATTATCGGCTTCCTCAAAACCTCGGGATGAGTCATAAGGATCCTTTTCTCCCACTCTCCATACAAAAATGTGGTCTTCACATCCAGTTGCTCCAACTCCATGTCGTACCGAGCAACTAACGACAAGATCAGCCTAATCGACCATTGTTTCACCACTGGCGCAAACACCTCGCCATAGTCCACACCTTCCCATTGCGTGAAGCCTCGAGCAACTAGTCTATCCTTGAATCTAACCCCAGAAACCTCCTGTTTTTCTTGAAGATCCACTTACAACTGACTGTTGATTGCTTCTCCCTCGACTTATCCACCAACTCCCAGATGTTATTCTTCTTCAATGATTCCATCTCCTCTTTCATGGCATCGAACCATTTGAGCCTCTCCTTACAACTTATGGCCTCGATATAGATCTTCGGCTCAGTATTATCCAGCTCTACCTCTTCCGCCATAACGAAGGCATATGCTACTATATCAGCATATCCGAATCAAATGGGAGGTCTTATCTGCCTTCGTTCCCTATCTCTTGTGAGATTATAATTTTGAAGCGCACCTGACCCTCGAACCACCTCTATCTCGCCATCTACCTGAGGTGCACTCTTCGACCCACTGGTCGGCTCCATCTCAATCTCAACAACCGATCTATTTCCTTCAACCTTGTTAGACTGTTCCTTTTCCTCAAGAGTACCAACCTGTTTCTCGAGAACATTAGCTCGTTCTTCGGTCGCTTTATCCAGATCTCCTACCAGCTCCTCCTTGAACGTCACATCTCTACTAATAATGCACTTTCTTAAATCCAGCTCGAGACACCATAACTTGTACCATTTCACTTCTTCGGGGTACCCGATAAATATACATTTTAATGCCCTTCTCCCAAGCTTATCTCCTTTGATGTTCGCATAAGCCATGCAACCAAAAGCTCTAAGGTTGCTCAAATCCATAGGATGACCAGGCCATATTTCTTCCGGTGTCTTGAAACCTAGTGCAGTCGAGGGGCACCGGTTGATCAAATAAGTTGTAGTAGTCACTGCTTCTGCCCAGAACGACTTGGGTAACTTCGCACTGAAAAGCATGCACCTCGTTCTTTCCAGCAACGTTTCATTGTACCTCTCCACCAATCCAATTTGCTGAGGTGTTCCAACCACTGTCTTGTGCCTCGCAATACCCTGCTTCGAATAGTACATCTCAAACTCCTTCGAGCAATACTCAAGGCCATTGTCAGTTCGTTGCCTCTTCACCTTCTTCCAGTATGATTTTCGATCAGCACTTTCCATTTTTTGAACGTCTCTAAAGCATCACTCTTATTCTTCAAGATGTAGACCCACACCTTTCTTGAGTGATCATCAATGAGGCTCATGAAGTACCTCGCTCCTCCATTCGAACTGACCCTTGAAGGTCCCCATATATCTGAGTGGATGTAGTCCAGAGTTCCTCGAGCTCTCTGTCGACCTACTCCAAACTTTACCCGGTGAGATTTCCAATAGATGCAATTCTCACAAAAATCTAACTCTCTGATGTTATCCCCGAACAACAGATCTTGCTTCGATAACTCCTGCAGCCCCCTCTCACTAACTTGATCGAGTCGCATGTGCCACAGTACTGACTAATCAACCGTCACTATAGAAGCCACCCCGATCACCGTGCTCCTCATCAGAGTGTAAGTTCCATTACTTTCAGCTCCCTTCATCAAGACCAGAGATCCTTTGCATACCTTCAAGGTCCCAGCTTCTATCTTGATCGTGTAACCCAGTTTGTCGAGCATATCCAAAGAGATCAAATTTCTCTTAAGCTCCAAAACATACCTTACACCTCGAAGTACTCTTTCTATATTATCGTGCATCTTAATCCTCACCAAATACATTCCAACCACCTTGCATGGTTTATTGTTACCCAGAAGAACACTCAAATTCTCCTGCTCCTCGAACCCTTCGAGCCATGACTTATTAGGTATCATGTGGAATGTACAACCTGAATCCAATATCCATTCCCTCTCCGAGAGCTCATTCGAAATCACCAATGCCTCTCCAGAGTCATATTCCTGCTCAGCAACAACTATATCCGCCTGCTGCTTCTACTCCTGCTTCGTCTGTCTCTCCGGACAATCTCTTTTTTGATATGTCCCTTGTTTTGGCAAAGAAATCACCTGACTGATCACTGTTAAATATACAAATTAATTATAATATTGTGAGAAAATAAATTTATAATAACCCAAAGATCGTTGAACCCACATGGACAGTGCAACGAGAATACTTCATGTACTGGATACACCTAAACTCTAAACCCTAAACAATTTATCAATTCTTTGTTTGAGCTAATCAAAATCGATAAAGAGGGTTTTTGTTTTCAAATCAAAAAATAACTTTGGAATAAATTCGAATAAATAAAAGCATAGATTCTAGGGGAATCAACCAATCCAATCCAAACCCAAAATAATTATTAAGGTGGGAAATTCGATGTTTTGGAATCAATTCCTTGGTTATGTAATTAAAACCTAGATTACTAGAAAGTGAATTTTACCTTTTGAGTCTTAATAACACAAACTAGTCAATCCCAATAAAGATACATATTAAAATCCTACAATCGATTCTTCTTTTTAAGACAAAAAACAATTTTATCAAATTTTATTTTCCTATTGTTAATTATCTCCTCTCGGTCTCAAATTAACAACTATAAACCTAATTTAATTTTGATCTCCCCATCCTTCAATTAAAAATAGATTTTAAATTTAAAATCATAGAATTTGAACCAATTAATAAAGGTTGGATTTAATCGAATTACAAAATGCCAAAAGGATGGAAAAAACCCTAGAACCTGTTAGGGTTTCTAGCCAGACATGTTAAAAATACAAATTAAAAGAGAAATATTAAACTGCATTAAACTTATTTGAATCATAAAGAAAATAGGAATTGAATCTCCAATGTCTTCGAGTTCCAAAGCAATAAAGTAAAGAAAATTATAAGATTAAAGTAATTTAATTGCTGAAAAATATATAATGGAATACTAAAAACTTAACACTAATTTCGAGCTAATATTGTCCTATTTATAGAGGGAGAAATTAAATCTTCAAAAGGTAATGGCCTGGGAAGGAAATAACTCCAAACTGTGTGCGAATCTGCCTTTCTGACGTCCGTGTTGATCGACAGGCTGCTTGTCGATCGACACAGCTGCAAATCAAAATTTTGTCCTCTATGTCGATCGACAGGAGGTCTGTCGATTGATACAGAGGCTTCTGTGTCTCCATAAATCTCTTCCTACGACCCCTTATGCGCAGTCTCACGGTTTTGGCCATAACTTGTGCTTCCGAACTCCGATTGGCCCAATTTCAGTTGCGTTGGAAAGCTAATTCATAAATATTTCTATTGCCATGCTCCATTAGATCAGATTCCATTTGTGGGAGAATTCATGACTATTTCTTTGAACATCAACTGCTTTCGGTACGGGTTTCCAACAATTTTGGCCTCAAACCTACAAAATCTCATCATGACAAGTGTAATATCCTCTATAAATGACTCATGCTTAATTATTAACCTAAAACGAATGCAAGTGCATGAAATAACAAAGAAAAAAATGTGATAAGTGAGGTAAAATACGAGCTTATCAACCCCCCAAACTTAAACCCTTTATTGTCCTCAATCATAAAAAAGAATGAATCAAAAGTTCAAGTAGAAGAGAAGTGCAATGCCTCACAAGATTCATCACAATCAAACCCGAAAATACACATCACACTAACACTTTGTAAGAATAAAAAAATCAGTAAACCATGGAAGACTCACAAGGGAAGTGTTTCACTCATTCACTCAAGTGTTTAGGATAAAATGAGATCACACAAGTCATGCAAATCAAGTTCTACCATAGACTTGCAAATATTTTAATTCCTCCCTTGTAAATATGTGCACACAAGTCTAAGATCAGAAATGACTTTATTTTAGGTTGTAATGTAGGCTTTTTAGTGAAAGGTAGGGGAATATATGGCCAAGTGACTAAAATTAATTGAGTTGCGCACCTCAACCAATCTAAACCACCATCTATCGATATCCACTCATCTCCTATAATATTCAACATCAACCAAGACTCTTTTATACATTTTTCTTTTTTCTTTTCACTCACTTTTCTCCTCTTTTTTTTCCTTTTCTTTCACACACATCCTTTTATGCTCTTCATATAATGTTTATTTGATGAAATTGAGCTTATAAGGATAAACAAACACATATACACATTTTTTTTTCCTTTTTCTCTTTTTCTAGAGCCTAACCTTTCCTTTTGTTTTCACCCTTCTAATAGTCTATGTTCTCAAACAACCCCCATACCCACTCTCATAGACAAGAGTTGATCCTCCTATCACTTTTCCAACTCATAGACAAAGAAAGAAAAACACATAGGCTCAAATAAAATATAAGATTAAATAACGAAATCATATTTTTAAATTTGTAATCTTTTGAATAATATATTTCTAATTTTTACATTTATTAATTTACTGTTTCATAAACAAGAGATCAGAGAAATAGATCCAATTCATATTTACGGGGAAAAAAAAGAGCAGACAAAATTTATATTACAAAGAGCGAAACTTATTATTCCATCCGTCCCGCCCGAATTATTACACTTAATAAATCAGGTTTTCCAATCGAATTGTTATATTTCTGAAAATTATAAGTTTTTTCACACTCAACGATAAAATATTAATTCCACTTATACTCATAATACTTAATTATCGTGCCCAAAAAATGTAACAATTTGCATGGACAGAGGTAATAACATTTTAGAGTCCTTAGAAAAAAGTTATACCAACACCTATAATAACATATTTCACTCCTCTCCTCACTTTGTAGACGATTCATCAATACTAGAAAACTTAAGACAAACAACCACCCAAATAATAAGCCCACAGCTCATTGTTGGTCCAATAGATTAGGCCCAAAATCGATGGAACTTGAAAAAATCTCAACCCAATTCAATTAGAATATCCCACCTAGCCCAGTTTCCAACGAACTATTCCAATTAACATACGTAAAAATGACAAAGCCCATAAGTTAATTTTGATTATAGTTAAATAATAATCAGTTTATCAGCTTGAAATATGATTTTCCTATTACTAGAATACATAATAAATTAAAGAAACTAGAATTCCATAATTGTTGTTCTAATTTCAACTAAATTAAAAACATTATATTTTCAATAATTTTATTTTT
>JAPKLW010003055.1:0-24008 GCA_026898455.1 Plectranthus barbatus | reverse complement strand
TGTTGCTTAATTATTTTGTGTCTTGATTGTATTTTAATTATTGCTTGATTGTAGATCAAATCAACCATTAATTTATTTTGAGGTTCTACGGTTTCACTCATTTTTCTCAATTGCACTTTTTTTTTAATTATTAGCCCTAATTGAATGTGTCAGTTGATTTTTTCATTCTTAGCCATAATAGATACATATATCACTGCAGCAATGGATAAGAATCTCATTACGAGAGGTTCAATACTCGACTATCTAAAATTATTGTCCTACTCTCACATACAATAAATGCACCAATTCTCATACTTCAATAAAAAACAAAATAGTATATCCACATCATTTCCTCTTTTTGTAGATATCACTCTTATTTTTATAAACCGAAGGAAGAGTGTAGCTTGTGATGTTCCTAAGAATAGCACAAGCTTCACGAAGCAGGTCTTTCTCTCCCGGGTGAGCCCCTCTCGTAGCACCCTCTCCCTGGATGACAAGTTCAAGAAAACTTGGGAGGAGAAGAGAATGGGGACTAGCGAGAGGTCTCCCTAGAGTGTGGACAAAAAATTATTTTTGCATCTTTTGCGCAGCTTATAGGTAGTAGACAGTTTTTTTTTGGGGTTGGGGGAGCCAAAAAAAAAACTTAACTAAAAAAATCAACAAAACTTTAAATCATAAATAAAATAAATCTAATAGTACTTGACTAAAAACGATTAATACGACTTGGAATCACAAACAAAGCAACAACCAATACTACTTGACTCAAAACGACCAATAAAATTTGGAATCACTAACTAAACAAGAATACGATTGATGCAACTTCACTCTAAACTATTTAGGAACATAAAATCACCGGGTAGATAGTGACACTCATGATCGCAAACATGACGAAGAAAATGATGGATATCATTGTAATGAATTCCCTTTGGTTTTTCTATTACTTATACTCCAGTAAGACATGTGCATTAATATCTTCGTTATAGGTTGCACAAATTTTATGTCTAGCTCATTCAGGCATGCTCTGTTTTTTTTAGGGATGATTAAGTATGAATGAAGTTGAAGAACAGTGCTAATAGTGTGAGAGTGAAGGGAATCAAACAACTTTTTCACTTCATGTTGTAGGAGCTAATCAATAAGGTGAGAACCACGACCTAAAAGATGTGTGCACGAATATCTTCGTTATATGTTGCACAAATTTTATGTCTAGCTCATTCAGGCATACTCTGTATTTTTCAGGGACGATTAAGAATGAATGAAGTTGAAGAACAATGCTATTAGTGTGAGAGTGAAGGGAATCCAACAACTTTTGCACTTCATATTGTAGGAGCTAATCAAGAAGGTGAGAACCACGACCTAAAAGATAAAGTAATAGTTCGCAACTTGGAACACTCCGACCTCAATGTTGGTGAAAAGTTGCTCATGTTTGTTGATACTTTCTATCACACTATCCCACTCTGCATTGTTCATCTCCACATTTTTAGTCGGGAGAACTCCAATCGGAAGAATTTTGTTTCAATATCACGAGATTATACGGTTTCACTCATCTTTCTAAATTGCACGTTTTTTAATTCTAAGCCCTAATTGGATGTGGTGATTGGATTTTTCATTCTTAACCATAATTGTTACAAATATATATATCACTGCAATAATGGATAAGAGTCTCATTACCATAGGTTCAAGACTTGGCCATCTAAAATTATTGTCCTACTCTCACATACAATAAATACATCACTTCTCACATTTTAATAAACAATAAATATTATTTCTGCATCATTTGCTCTTTTTGTAGATATCACTCATCATATTTCTATAAACAATAAAACGTTATTTCTGCAACATTTGTTCTAAGCGCAGGAAGCAGGCAGTTTGAAAGTTTCATCAGTACAATATTTAATAGATGATTGCACTCGTGTTATATGAGTTTTTCTTCTTAAACATAAATCTGATGTTAGTATCATCTTTCCTATTTTTCTCTCCATGATTAGAAGTAAGTTTGGGGTTACCATAGAGAAGTTTTGATTTGAAAGATTATTTCAATCAGACACTTAGCACCTATTTTGAAAAAAGAATGAATAGTGCATGAATAATTTTGATTTAATAAATAGAATGGGGTAGTAGAGAGAAAATTGGTTATCTCCTTGACTCCACTGGAGCTCTATTATTCAAAAAAATTGCGCCAAAATCATTTTTTCTTTTTTCTTTTTTTCGGGGGATCAAACAATAACAATCAATACTACTAACAATTAAACCTTAAAATACTAAATTGTGACTATCTGTCTCAAGAACAAAAAATTAGTCAATCTCAATAATTATCTAATTAAATCCTACACATTAATTCTTCCTTTTGAGACATAAAATAATTGCATTTAATCTCTTCTTCCTATTACCAATTTTCACCTCACGGTCTTGCAATTGATAACTACAAACCTAAATTCAAATTCATTTCTCGATCAATCTTTAAATCTAGATTCAATTAATTAAGCTCAAGAAATTAAACCATGCTATTGAGTTGATTTATTCAACATGCATCCGACAGATGATCAAAACCCTAGAACCTGTTAGGGTTTCTAGCCACAAAACATGACTTGGAATAAAGAATTCATATTAGTAAACACATAAAATACCTCCACAAATGAAGAGGAACCTTCAATGTCATGAAAAACTCCAATGCAATAGTATTCTAAGTATAAAACAAGTGATAATTTTTTAACTTATTGAGTTAAGTATTTATAGAGGAGCCAAAACATCTAAACTAGGTATTGAGCTAAAATAACAAAAACAAACAAACTGGGAAGAATTTCCCTTTTCTAGCCTCTGTGTCGATTGACACACATGCAAGTTGAAATCCGGCCCATGGAATTTTAAGCTAATCTATATATATACTCGATTTATATGGACCTATTAGGGATTTTTTATTGGGTTAATTCAGGGGGAATCATGGAGAGGAAAGAATCTAATTAGTTTGAGTTAAATTTCTGGAAGTAAATATTCATAACTTATTTTCCATAAATCCCCAGCTTTTGATTCATTTTGATCTTGAGTTTAAGCATGTTTTTGGGGACTATGTGATTACTGGAAGCATGTTAGGAAGTATGAGATTGGTGGTTTATGGTTAGAATTTCTGAAAATGAGTTAAACTACCAGAAAAATGTGAAATGGCTGGTAGGATAGAGAACTCAGCAACCGGCCAGTACGATCGCCGAGCTGAAGCAGTAAATCGCGAATTAGGTTGTGGTTTTTGTAAGAACATGTTCAGCTGACCTAGACCAGCAATCTGGGTCGCTGAACTTGTCCAGATTGCTGATTGCCGTTCTCGACAGCATATGTGAAAAACTGTTTTCTTGGCCTGATTCAATTTGTAGACTCATATAGGACTTTAATTATTTCAAAATAACTTAATAGCAGACTTATATATACAGGATTGTGACCTTGAATATAGATTTGTACCTTAAAGTATTAAGTTTTGAAGGAGTTACGTTCATTCTATGTTCATAAATTAAATTAGAATATATAAAAAGATCTAAAGAAGTATGGAATTATGAACTTAATGAATTGTTAGATAAATGCATTTGATTAGTATAGTGGAACATATCTAAAGTTTGTATATTTGAATTAATAATAAAGATAAGAATTAATTTTAATCAAATAAATGGAAGAACTTGGTGGTAGGAGCTAGAATTGTTCTTAGATGATTAAATAGAGTAAGAGATAAATTAAGTACTAAAATGATAAAAAATTTATGGACATGAGTGTTAATATTATTCAGATTGAGATTACATGTGGAAAAATATATACTTTTGATAATAGGAGATATGATGATTAATTACATAAATTGGAGTTAACCTCCAAAATGATAATCAAAAAGTATGATTAAAGTATTGAGTTGATTGTGGGGTGATTATTTGGTGTTATTTGTTATGAAGGCGTTGCTTTAGGACAAGTAAGAGCGGGTGTAAATCAGTAGACACCTAAATTCATAAAGGTTCGAAGGTGGACTTTTATATATAAAATTAGAAAGTGTGAATGATTTTGTTTTCAAAATAAAATGTGTGAGGTTCAAATGAAAGTTGTGGCTAAATGATATATGAGTGTGTATCATATTTGTCCTTTGATCCAGACATAGTTAGTCAGAGAGAAATCTAAAGTCAATAGAAAATGAACCGGGTTAAAGTCTCAAGGTATTTCTATTGATTTTGAGTCAGGATGTTCATCTCCTGAGCCAGAGTATCAAGTGAATAGGACCTTGATATGTTAAATTAAATTCATGCAGATTCAAGTGGTGTTGGGTGTTCTTGATCTGATGAATACGATCGGGTCTCGATGCTCGTGTTTGGGGACTAGTGCACTTATGTTGACAATTGGTTGAGTGGTTCGTTTGTTCCTAATTAGTCTTTGTGACTTGGAACTAGGCATGCTTCGTCATCACATAATTGAAACAGATAGTGATCATTGTGAGTTGATGTCATGACACATGAGTGAAAAATGATTTGTAATCATGGTGGATTTTAAATTAAAATCCGTGACTTACTGTGTGTGGCACATCACTTATATTTTTACATGTATGTTTTCGGGCTTGTGTTCACTAGGTACGTAAAATACTCAGCCCTATATGTTATTTCTAAAACATGTAGGTTAAGCTGATAAAGAGGAATGGGAATGTGGAGGAGTGATGGAAAATATATATAAATAAAATGTGTAGCCTGATTCTGTAATATGCATCTCATATGCATATTTCATTACGCTATCTATTCCGCTATAACGAACCTCTGAAATATTATCTTCCCTATTTTGGTGTCGATGTAAATCTTTCAAGTTTAATAAGCATGACTTATATTGTTCGTTTTAAAATATCTTTTGTTTCTTTATAGTTATAAATATTTTTACTTAATCTATTTAAACGATTAAATTGTCTATCAAATTCGAGTAAGTGATTTGAAAACCCATTGTCGCGCTCTCATAATTAGGAAATAAATTTGGGACATGACAAAGTGGTATCAGAGCTAGTTTTTGGCTTTATACTAAGACTTCTATTGATCCAGAACTCTAACATTATTGTGCGTGAATATTGTGAGTTGAAGGCTCCACATTCCATTCCTCTCTACACAACTTAAAGAGGTAATTAAATGTTTACTTAAATTTAATTTTTTTAAAAATTTTAGTGAGTTATTTGAATTGTGAAAATGTCTTAAATTGTGAATTGGATGAAAATTGTGGAAAATGTGAAAACTGAATTTGTTGGAGTGATATTAATTGTGTGAATTTATTGAATGGTGATTGGAAAATTTGAGTTGTGAAAAGTTTGCCCAACTTATGAAAAGCAACTTCCAGATGAGCATGATGGGTAAACTGACTTACTTTCTAGGTCTTCAAGTAATTCAGTAGGAAGGAGGAATCTTTATCAACCAAAAGAAGTATACCGATGACTTGATCAACATGTTTTGTCCAGAAAAGACCAAGCCCTTGAGGATTCTTATGAGCCCAAGTGCTCAAATCAATCTTGATGAAGAAGGCGAAGCAGTCAACCCAACCATGTACAGAGGCATCATAAGGTCACTTTTGTACTTAACTCCAAGTAGGCCAGACATTTCCTACTCAGTTGGAGTATGTGTGAGGTTTCAAGCTAACCCAAAGAAGTCGCATATGGAGGCTGCCAGAAGAATAGTCAAAGACCTCAAAGGGACAGAATCCTTAGGTATTTGGTATCCCAAAACTGATGAGCTCACTATAAATGCTTACTCAGATTCAGATTTTGAAGGATGCAGAATCGATCGGAAGAGCATAAGCGGAATATGTCAGTTCCTAGGACACAAGCTTGTAAGTTGGTTCAAGAAGAAGCAACACTCAGTGGCCATGTCAACAACCGAAGCTGAATATATTGCTGCCGCAAGCTGTTGTGCCCAAGTGTTTTGGATCAAGCAACAATTGTTATACTACAAAGTTGAAATCAGGTGTGTACCGTTCTACTGTAACAACAGCTGTGGAATGTGCATCACGAAGAACCCAATTCATCATTCCAGAACCAATCACATCGACATAAGACACCACTTCATAAGACATCACTTCATAAGAGATCATGTCGAGAAGAAGGATGTGTCCGTAGAGTACATCCGAACAAAATATTAACTGGCAGACATTTTCACCAAACCACTTCCAGGGACCAGATTCAAATAGTTGTGCATCAAACTTGGTGTATTGGAAATCGACGAGATTGTGCTGGAAGAAGAGTAAAATGCAGAATAAAACTAAGTCCCAACTCTCAGTTTTGCTTATTTCTTCCATTATCCCCAAATGGTGTCACCATCAGACCTAATACAAAAGGAAATATCGATGAAGAGAGTTTGATGAAGGTCGATCTGTTGCTAATAAAAACTGAGTTCCAACTCTTAGTTTTGAAGAATTGATGTATATCTCAGCATAGAGACTTCATACTTAATCATTCCTTGAAGAAAATCCTTTCAAGTGGTGTCCACGCAACACAATATGAATTTATTCACCTTGTCAAAGGCTGAAAAGATCATATCCAGAGTCATCCAAAATAGAAGAAGAAACTTGATTTTCTACATGAATGATGAATACTTGGTGATCATACTAACATGCTAAAGAAAACCAAGTTTTGGTTTCGGCACTTAGACTATTTTGAAGGATGGATGTGTAATTAAACTGAGTTCCAACTCTCAGTTTAGAACTGACTCTTAGTCAGTATAGACAATCAAAAGGCGGGATTTCAATTTCCAAGGGAGATTGCATCGGTTACAATGCTTTATATGTGTATCCTGCATCGAAAAATCAACATTTAACACGTGGATAACGTTGTTTCCCACGATGCTTCAGTCAAATCACTTAACGCACATCGCGAGGCAATGCATCCCAACCATCACCGAGATTCAAGTAATTGATAGGTTTTACGTTACATTTTTCATTATTAAATGACTATTTTCTCTGCTATAAATAGGGTTAATTCTATTTCTCTTGAAGAACATCTCCTTTCTTCACTGTCGAACCCTTCCTTCCGAGTTCATACTTCAGTTTCATTTTCAATCACCCTTCGTTCTGGCACTATGGCAAAGGAGCCCAAGCCACCGGACTTAGTCTTGCTACCCTTTTTGGGTGCGGTCAAAGAGGGGAAAAAGAAGTATGGAAGGTGTAGAAGTCATCGGAATCAAGAGCAGAGCAGCTCCGACAACAAAAGTAGAGACAGAGAAAATCTCTCTGTTTTATTCTTTGAGTCTACATGGACTGCTCTAGCTTCTTTTGTAGAGAGCTCTTTGTTGCATGATGTCGACAAACTGTGAAATCAGTCCATGCAGTCGAATAAGGATAGAAGCCCGGAGAGGCAAAACAATCATAGGGGATGTTCTTTTTCATTCATCTTTGAACCAGAGAAGAAGCCTCCCGTATGTCTTGCCACTACTACTGGTATACCTCGACAACGCCAGCAGACCTCTGAGGGCACAGCTGCTGAAGAGTGGTATAAGGGAATCCTTGAAAAGATGGTCAGTATATCAAACCAGTTCCCCTCATTACGCAGATCCAGCAGCAACCAGTTTGAAGAACATAAGACCAGAAGCAGCCTAGTATAGACTTATAATAGTTCTGTATATGTTTCTTTTTGTTAGTTTATCCCTATTAAAGGAAAAACTGACCTGTTGATGACAATCTCTTTTTGTCCAACAAAGGTCTTCATTCTTCATAGCTGAACTTACACACGCCAGTGTAATCAGCAGGCTTCTAACTCTCTCGTACTTAAGATTAAAATTGCTCTAAACTGAATTGAAAAATCAATCGAGCAATATCTCTCCAAATCTATAAGGTGGAGATCTTAAGTAGAAAGTTGAATTTGAGGGGGAATTTTTCTGAGTTTAAGTGACTTATTGTCAAATCTGTAAAAACTCTAAAGTTATCCACTCTTCATCATCTTAGGTTAAAGATGGCTTTGACTACACCAAAAAGGGGGAAATTGTTAGGATTTTTGTTAGAGAAATTCTTCATTACTTTTTATATTTTGGTGGGTCAAAGATTGTAAAAGCCATATTAGTCAGTTTTCAGTTCCTATAGTTCTAAAAATGTAATCCTTGTATAGGATCAATTGAGTTGTAATAGAACTTAGTGGCTGAAGACCGAGCAGAGGAGATGCTCAAGAACTAACGAAGCACACGCCTTGAAACTTGGTTCTCACCAAGTATGGCCTTGACCAAGACTGAGTTTGGGTACTCAGCATAGGGTCTTCCCATACTGACTAGGGAAGTCAGTATGAGGGCATTCTACTGACTAGGAGATGTTAGTATGAGGGCATTTTTCCATACTGACTAGGAGATGTCAGTATGAGGGTTAGCCATACTGACTATGGGAAGTTAGTATAAGAGCCTCTACCTTTAAAGCATGAGCTATTCCAAGTCATCGAAGCTCGGTCAGACTTCGACATTTACATGCCCAAGTTAAACTCAGTACGAGGATATCCAAACTTGGATTCCTGAGACTGAAACTTAGTCTCACACAAAGTTAGTGAAAAGTATACTTACACGGCAGAGCAGAGCAAGGAAGAGCAGACCTAGGGTATGGTCTATGATTGGACGGCATCTTCCATGAGTCTAACGACTGGATTAATGTGTCCAACGGGAAGAATTTCAAAATGCTCGAGGACCCCTCTATAAATAGGTCTGCCCTTTAACCTTAAACGGTTACGAATTCTCAAAATCTTCACACGATAAAGGGCATTCATCTAAGCCTTCTTTGCACTTAAACTCTACGAGTTTCCGTGTTTCCATACACGAAACTTGAGTTCCCGACTCAAGTTATTACTCCATGCTACTTCACCTTAGCACGATGCTGAAGCTTTACAACTGAAGCTACTCTTTGGTGAATATATCTTTTTGAGATATATTAATAGTAGCCAGTCTCCTACTCTGGGATTCTGATTCTCACGGGCTTATGCCAACCACTTGAATTCTGAGAAGAAAAGTAAACATCCAACCACCAGGAAGAAGACTGCAGGGTGTCGTCCTCACTTCAACCTGAAGACTAAGCGTACAAGGAGTTCTTAGGCGAGTGACCACAGCAGGCCAAAGGACGGAAGTGCTGACGGTTTGTGTATAGATCGTAAGGAGGCTTGTACTTACTTAGTGGATGTAGGATTTTTAGATCCAAACCACTATAAATATCGTGTGTTCTTTACTGCTTTCACTTATATTTTTGTCTTGTCTAGTTCTGCAAACTGACTTTCAAAACCTTTAATACTTATCCAAGTATTTAAGAGTATATACTGCTAAACTGACTTAATAACGACAGACTTAAGCTTAATCGTTTCAAGTACCCTAAACTAAGTTCTAATCGTTTAGGAGAACAAGTGCAAGTTTATCTGATAATTACTCCTGCTGCATATACTTGCTCTCTAATTTTGGGACCAACAATTTCGTTCCTTTATGTTTATGCATTGATCATCAGTTCAAATTGCGTTCAACTCTATTTACCGCTTTATCATCGATCTTTTGTTTCTTATTAATTTTCATATTTCTATTAGTAATTATTCATTTGATTTCCCGAGCCCGGCATTTGTATAAATCGGACCTCAACACTGACATAATTAAATAATTTGTTTTCAGATTCTTATTGTATCAATCAGATCAAATTCTTATTGGATCATTCAGCTCTGATCATTAACAGATCTTTATCGGATTTGTATCAAATTCATGCAAGTTAGGATTTGAGTTAATGAATCGGATACGGATTTAAGTTTTTTAATGGATTGAATACGGATTAGGTATTAACAAATCGAAGCAATGTGATAAGAATCCAATCTACACGATTTACCACCCCTACTACACACAATAATGGAAAATAATTTATTTGAAATGAGAAATTTACATTCAACACCCCAACAAAGTAATAAAAATATAATGAAATTAAGGCACAAAAGAAAAGAACTTTAAAATGAAAATAATCTTGAACATGATTCATTTATATATAAAATTAGATTCACACCGCACATTCAATTAAGCATGCAATATTTTATTTGATAATATTAAGATATAATTAAAAAATTATAATATAATAAGTATAATATATTTTATCCTAAGATCTTAAATTATTATTTTTAATTTAAATAACTAATATAATAAAAATAACTGAATATAAGTTAAGTTTTTCGACAAAAGTAGAAGTCATACATATATATACACATTAAAAAAAGAAAAAAAAGGCATATATACACAACCAAGTCCTTGATTTCAAACTGGTATATAATTTTAATATTTTGTGAAGTGTGAATAAGTCGGTTGTCAAACTTACCTGCGAATCAGTAAGTTTGACACACGGTTGTCAAACTTATCTCGCTTTGACAGGTTGAAGGTAATCTTATCCTTACTGTCTAACTTTAACATTCACATGTCAAACCTTATCTGCTTAACTTTGACTTCTCAATATCAAAGTTCCGAATCTGTTTGTTGCAACTAACTCCTATTTTTTAGGAAACTTATATTTATCTGTTTAATGACGTTTTTACAGGTGCTATTTATTAGGTTTCGAATATATTATGTTTATTAATTATATACTTTATATTATTATTCTAGGTAGTTATTCTAGTTCCTAAATAATAGGGAGCACCTCTACATCTTTATCTAACACCACGTGAGTTAGTGGGAGTTCATTTTTTGTTGTATGAACATGTAAAGATGTGGAAGAGGGACACGATCCATTGCCAAGTAGTGGAAGAAGTGTACGTGTGCTCCAAGACAAATAAATAGAAGACGAAGAAGACTAGAGACGAGTGGATTGAAGGTTAGACACTCATTCATACGAGCTCTCTAGGCTGAATCATTTTTCCAATCATTCATCAAGCACACGAGGTCTACAATCAAGTTGTGGAATCCATCTCCGGAGAGTAAATCCTACGGTGGAGGAGTAATTGGGTTGTATCGTGTGATTTTGTGTTTGATTGCTTTGGTAGGAATTTTTCTAAGGAGTGAACTTAGCAAAATTTCTATCTTGTTTAAGTATTTTGTTCTTCACTTGTAAAAACTTTGTTTGAATAAGTGAAAACTATTTTTCCGTGTGGCTCTCGAGGGTTTATGATTTATAAACCTTCGAACAATTAATTCCGCTGTGTCAAACTCTTTTACATTTTTAGCTTTGACTTTTGTGTGTCAAATATTCCGTTTACTCTGTCTTTGACACCATTGTGTTAAACTCGGGCACTATATTATATTAATTGGCATCACGAGCCTCTACTTGACGAACTAAGTATTTTCTTTCTCGAGTGCAGTTTTTCACAATGGACATGTCGAGTGTGCCAGCCCGTCCTCCCGTGTTGGATTGCAATGGGACCAACTACAACATGTGGAAAACCTGTATGCAAATTTACATCAAAGTTGTTGATGAGAGAGCTTGGGCTGCGTTGCTGGAAGGATGGACACCTCCGAAGGAAGAAATTCCAGATCCTGAAGATGCGACAAAGACTGTCACGATTCCAAAAGAAGAAGGAAAATAGTCCAATGAGGAACGAATGTTGTCAAACTACAATGCTAAAGCCCTTAATGCAATTTTTATGTCTGTTGATATTGGTCGTGCTAGGTTAATTTCATGTTGCTTGGAAGCAAAAGAAGTCTGGCTTATTCTTCAAGCCAAATGCGAAGGATCAGCCAGTGTGCGAAAGACCATAATGAGACTTCTCACTACCAAATTTGAGAATCTTCGAATGGCCGAGGACAAAACCATCACTGAATACTTTGAAAAGATGGTGACCATGGCAGATGAAGCTCTCTCACTAGAAGAACCAATTAGCAATGAAAGACTTGTTAGCAAGATGCTTAGATCTCTACCTGAAAGATTCAATTACAAAATTTCAGCCATTGAAGAGGCCAAAGATTTGGAAAAACTCGAGATTGGTGAATTGGTAAGCATACTTACCACATTTGAAATGAATTTGAATGAACAAAAACAGGTTTACAGGGGCAAAAGTATTGCACTTCATGCTGGAAAAGAACCAGTTGAAAGTGTGTCAAATCCATCAAAGTTTGACCTCGAGGTGTCAGACGATGAATTGCTAGATGAGGAACATCCGAATCTGGTGCTCCTGACAAAAAAGTTCAACAAATTCATGAGATCCATGAAGAAAGGAAAAGGTGATTACAACTCATGGAAGTTCAAGACTACAACCTTCGTACCTTCAAGTGCTTCAAGTAACTCAACCACATCCTCGCGTAAGAGTGATAAATATGTAAAAAATGGTATTAATCATTTTTCAGAAAGTTCTACTTTTGATAATGTCAAGTGTCATGGGTCTTCTAGAATGGGTCATTTTGCTAATGAATGTCCGATTGTTCTAAGAAGAAAGAAGCTAAACTTTAACACCACCCTCAGTAATGACTCTGACACTGATGAGGATGAGGATGAGAAGGTTGTGTTATATGTTAGGATTGAGGAACTTAATGAAGATGACCTGATGGAGGTGGACAACACTGAAGAGTCCGAAAGCAAGGAAGATGCAAATGATCTCACTATCGTACCATGTGGTGACACCAACAACTGGTATAATGCATCTAACTCTGATGTGTCAATGTCTGAGTGTGTTTCAGGTCAAAGAAATGAGGAAGAAGGAAATTTTGTCACTTCGCCAAAAGAGATTGAGAAAGTCAGTGATCTCTTTAACATTGTGGATAGAAGATGTGAGGAACAAAGTCACGAAATTGAAAGGCTTAAAGAAGAGAATCAGTCCTTAAGGAGACAACTTATGAGGTTGGAAGTTCTTCTCACTCGGAGGGACAAAGATATCAGTCATCTCAAGGATAAGCTGAAGGAAGCTGATTCTGTCTTTGACAAAATTAATCGAGGACAAGACACTCTTGATGAGATCCTTGCCACTAAGACATCTAATGGAAGTGGACTTGGGTATGAAGATCAAATGACTCCCAGTTATAATCTTTTTTATCCTCAGAACATGATCAAATTCAAAGGGGGAATCTGACACCAGAGTGTCAAACGAGAAGGAAAAGTCAAACAAGTATGTATGTCATTACTGTAACAAGGCATGTCACATCAAGCCTTTCTGCAGAAAAAGGATGGCAGATGAAAATTAGAAAACAGGTTCAAATTGTTTTGTTGTGTATACTTCGTTAAAAACTAACATTGCAGGTACATGGTACTTTGACAGTGGCTGCTCCAGACATATGACAGGCGATCGATCATGTCTGTCAGACTACTCAGAAATCTGCGGTGGTTCTGTTACATATGGAGGAGGAGCTAAAGGAAGAATTACAGGCAAAGGAACCCTGAACGTGCCAGACTTCCCAAAACTTCAACAAGTGTTGTACGTGGAAGGTCTTACAGCCAATTTGATCAGCATAAGTCAGCTATGCGATGATGGGATGGTTGTCTTGACAAGGACGTTTGTGAGTTATACGATAAAACTAACAGGTGTGTTATGTTTGGCAGTCGATCCTCAGACAACTGCTATCAAGCTGAACAAGAAGGAAGATGCCTGATGTCAAAGCCTGACGAAGCTGCACTGTGGCACCAGAAGATGAGACATGCAAGTACACATTGCATTCGGAAACTCCTTAAAGCTGATGCAGTCAAAGGAGTTCCAAACCTGAAGTTCAACCCTGACAAAGTTTGTAGTCCATGTACAAAAGGTAAACAGGTTCGTTCATCTCATCCTGTCACCGATTCTGTTAACACGAGCACATGTTTTGAATTACTTCACATGGATTTGATGGGACCTATTGAAGTTGAAAGTATAGGTCGGAAAAGATATGTGTTAGTGTGTACAAATGATTTTTCAAGATTCACGTGGGTGGAATTCCTTAGAGAAAAGTCTGAAGCCTTTTATCACTTCAAGAAGCTATAAAAAAAATTCAAGAAACTTTATCACTCCAGTGTCATACGAATCCGAACAGACCATGGGAAAGAGTTTGAAAACGAAAGTTTCAGCAAATTTTGTGAAAGAAAGGGCATCTCTCACGAGTTCTCAGCACACAAGACACCACAACAGAATGGAGTGGTGGAGAGAAAGAATCGAACACTTCAGTAAATGGTCCGAGTCATGTTAAACTCAAAGAACCTTTCCAAAAGGTTGTGGGCTGAAGCTGTAAACACTGCATGCCATCTGATCAACAGGGTCTATCTCCGTCCTGGAATAAAGACCACTCCTTATGAGATTTTTAATGGTAAGAAACCTAACCTAAAGTACTTACATGTCTTTGGCTGTCTGTGTTTTGTGTTGAACGACAGGGATTACCTTACCAAACTGGACACAAGGAGCAGTAAAGCCCTATTTCTTAGGTATGCTAGCAACATCCGAGCCTATCGAGTCTACAACCTTGACACTCAAACAATCCAGGAGTTAGTCAATGTTGTGTTTGACGAAGCTAGCTCTCTGATTGAAGAACGATGAATTAGATACATCTCATCTAATTGAAAGTTCTGAAGAACCATCTACCAGTGAACAGTCATCCAGTGATCAGTCTACCAGGAGTCAAACTTCACCAAGTTTTGACACAGATGAGCACTCTGACACCCTAGTGTCAAACCATGACAGAAGGGACCCTCATCTCAGAATAAGTAAGGATCATCCAACATCTCAGGTAATAGGAAGTGTGACAGAGGGAATCCAAACAAGGAAGAAGGATTCTGTCAATTACCGAGAGATGGTTAGATCGGTGTGTTTGTCGTCAAGGTTTAATCCCCTACACTCTGCTTGTTATTTATCTCTAACTGAACCCAAGAATGTCAAAGAAGCTCTTGCAGATGAATTTTGGATTAAGTCCATGCAAGAAGAACTCAGTCAATTTGAGTATAATGATGTCTGGGAGCTGGTTTCAAGACCGAAGGATAAAAATGTTATTGGAACCAAGTGGATATTCAAAAACAAGACAGACGAAAAGGGAAATGTTGTGAGAAACAAGTCGATATTAGTTGCTCAGGGGTATATGCAAGTTGAAGGCATTGACTTTGACGAAACGTTTGCTCCTGTGGCAAGATTAGAGTCAATCCGTCTCCTGATAGCCATTGCGTGTGCTGCTGATTTCTCCCTTTACCAAATGGAAGTTAAAATCGTCTTCCTGAATGGGATCCTGGAAGAGGAAGCTTATGTTGAACAACCTAAAGGGTTTGAGGATCTGTCAAAGCCTGATCATGTCTACAAGCTCAAGAAGGCCCTCTACGGCTTAAGACAAGCACCACGCGCATGGTATGCTAGACTCACCGAATTCCTGATGGATCTTAGGTTTGTAAGAGGTAATGCTGATAAAACCCTCTTTGTCAAACATTTAGGAAATAATTTTATTATTGCTCAAATTTACGTTGATGATATTGCTTTTGGTGCTTCAGATGTCAAACTTGTAGATGAGTTTGTCACGAACATGTCAAACATGTTTCAGATGAGCATGGTAGGTGAATAAAATTATTTTTTAGGTCTGCAAATTATGCAATGTCAGGATGGAGTTTTTATTTCACAGTCAAAATATGTGTTAGGAATAGTTAAGAGATTTGGATTAGATAGTGCTAAACATATGAAAACTCCCAAGGGTAGTAGTGATAAACTATGTAGAGACAGTTTTGGTGTCAAAGTCGAATCAACTCTCTACCGTAGCATGATAGTAACTCTCTTATATTTGTCAGCTAGTCGTCCAGATATTTTGTTTAGTGTTGGTGTATGTGCTAGGTACCAGTCTGACCCCAAGGAGTCACACTTAAAAGTTGTTAAAAGGATAATTCGATATATCTCTGACACTCCTAATTTGGGACTTTGGTGTACAAAATAGTCTGGCACTAACATTACAGGATATAGTGATGCAGACTGGGCAGGTGACGTGGACGATTGGAAAAGCACAAGTGGTGGAGGTTTTCTGAAAGGTGCAAACTTGGTGTCATGGTCAAGCAAAAACAGAATTGCATTTCACTATCAACGGCTGAAGCTGAATATATCTCAGCAGCCAGTGGGTGCACTCAACTACTTTGGATGAGACAAATGTTAGAAGACTATGGTTTGCCTTCTGAAACTCTGACTCTCTTGTGTGATAATGCTAGTGCGATAGAAATTGCTAAAAATCATGTCCAACACTCACGCACAAAGCACATTGACATAAGACACCACTTTATACGTGACTTGGTTGAAAAATGTTTAATTACTTTAAAGTTTGTATCAACGAAAGAACAAATAGCAAATATATTTACTAAAGCTCTTGACTTTGAGAGATTCTCATATTTGAGAAAATCTCTAGGCATGTGCAACCCCCCTGCCTAATGGTTTGACTATATGTGACTGCCTACCAATCTTTGACACTGTGATGTTAAAGTTTGTTCTTTTTGTCGATTATTTATTTTCATGTTATAAAACTGAGAGATACAAGAGTGAGATCTCAAAGTTATAAAACATGGTAATTGTGATCCATTTATTTTTCAAATTAACTGGAAGTACTATTGATAGAAAGTTGTTAGAACTCTGACCATGTGGAATCAAAGTTTATTTGTGAAATGAATGGGCTGTTTTGTTTCTTGTATCTCATTTAGTACTAAAGATTGGACGTGATTAGGCACACAATCTTTGTGGAAGGATTAATGAGATTGTTTTTATCGACACTTTGTAACTTTGACACCCCAGTATCAAACTTGGTAGCAATCATCATATTTTAAATCTTTTTTAGCTTTATTTTTTCCTCTGCAAGTTTGTTTTTAGTTGTTGCGAATTTTAAGTTTTTTAAATATTAAATTAACCTAATCCGATTTAATTTGGTATTTATCTAAGTTTTAGGAGTTTGTTATCTAGATATTATGCATTATCTTTGATTCATATTGTTTTTCCCTATATTTTCAGTATTATTGTTTCACCCCCCCTCTCTCTACTTAAGTGTTATTTTGTTGGTTACTTTTCACATCAATCATACACGGCTTTCAAGGCACCTTCTCCTCCACACAACCATTCGACTTCCCTCTCTCTCTCAAACGCACGCCTCTCCTTCTCTCAAAATCACCATGGCCGATCAAAACATACAAGACCTCCTAGCCAAAACCCTAGCCTCACCGGACGGAGCCAAGATTCTCCAACGCCTTCTCGAAAGCCAAATGGAGAAAGCATCCCAGTCCTCCGCCTCTCAACCCGCCATTGAAGGTACCTCACTTCCTCCTGTCTTTGAAACTTTAACCTCGCCTCCTGCCACCTCTGAAATCACGCCACCACCTACTTCCGCCGAACCCTCTCTTTAGATCATCACCGAATCATCAACCTCACACCCTACTGAAACACCTCAACCACCCACTAAACCCAAAACTCTCTCACCTCTGAACCCGAGCCAAAAGAACCCACATCTCCTTCCATACCCTCAATCGAGGAGTCTGACAAGGCCTTTGATGAAGAAACAAAGAGGATTTTGAAGGAACCCTTCCTCCAACCCGATTCAACCGCTCAGCCCTCTAAACCCTTCGAAGACCTACCTCTGACAACTGTTGGAGTGAATCTATCTGAGGTTGTACATGAGCCACCACTCCGCTTCGCGCTGCCGGGCCAAAAAGGTTTTCCTATTGATGCCGATCAACTAGGATTTCTCAAATTGATCTCTGATGTTGTTGAACAAGTCAAGGGTAAAATGCCTGAGAGAAGATCTGAAAGGATCTTTGAAGAAACTGTGAAGAAGCAGTACAAAAAGCACGCTGCCAGCCGTAGAAAGAAGGTGAAGCCGAGAAGATTTCAAAGGAGTCTGACTGACACCCCATGTATTTTCAAAGGACGATGATCTGCCGGAGCAATCGCTGAAGTCTGACAACATCATGTCAGACTACGAATTGGGAGATTTGCACAGCTCTGATGAAGATTTCAAGGCTGATCCCCAAGAATCCAAACAAGTTGAAGAGCATGCTGATTCCAGTGGAGAGCAACTGGAGAAGAAAAGGAAGAAGTATAAAGGAGCGACCTTTGTCAAGAAAACCAAGTCAAAACCTAAAAAGTCGGTGTCAAAGTCAACCAAATGCTGAGCAAAATCCAACTCCCCTGAAATATCTGAGGCCAAGCAGTCAAAGAAGCTGAAGGTGGAGCAATCTGAATCCATGGAACCATCATCTCATAAAAGAAAAGGTACTTCGTCTTCCCCTGGTGAAGAGTCTGACTATAATATTACTAGATCCTATAGCCTGAAGTACTATCATTGCCTTGCAAAATCGCTTAAATTGCTTTACTCTAAGAGGGAATTTAAGGTAGAAAAGATGATGGATACCACAATGTTCTCTAAACATGGGTTAGACTTGCTTCTTAAGAGAAGAGGTTTGATTAGGACTGTGACAAAGTTTACTGCTTTTAGTCCTACTTTGGTGTTAGAGTTGTTTGCCAACATGCTAAAGGATGAAGTGTTCCAGACTGGGAAACCGAAATTTGGAAAGTCATATGTTAGGGGGAAAATTATTAAGTTTAACCCTGAAACGATCAATTCTTTCATGGGGTTAAAGTGTGTGTGTGTGGAAGCTTTGCCAAAGTCTGCAGATACAGATTTAGCTGTTGAGTTGACTGGTGGAAAATCGAAGACCTGGGTGACCAAGCTGTCTGTCTCCACCCTGACTGGAAATATGTGGCCCTGTTCAAAATTACGTTCACAACTGGTTGCCAAACAAGAATCTGTCAGTGGTGTCAAAGGAGCAAGCTGAATTCCTCTACCGAGTGGGCACTGGTCTCCCCTTTAATTTTGGTCAAGCTGTTTTCACTAACATTTTCCGTGCAGTTTCCAAAGCTGATTCCACATATCTACCGCATCCTTGCCTTCTCCATGCGCTGATCTTATCTCAAGGTGTCACTCCGTTGGATGAAGAATTGCAGTCTGATCACATCCCGCTGGTCTTTGAGCAATCTCTGACTAGGAAAGGCGATAAAAGGGTCAAAGACTTGCCGTATGTTCCGAGTGACGTATCCAAGGATGAAGATGTGGATGTTGGTACTTCCTCCCAAGTTCAAACTTCCAAGATTCACCAAGCCAAGAGGCTTCTCAAGCAAGCACTGAAGCTGCTGCAGGATCTGGAGTAAGCTTTCCTACCTGTACCATGCAGGGGAAGACTTGGTGGAAGATGAAGATGGTGGATGTTGGTTGCTTTAACTTTGACCCTCTGCTCTTGCTTTATTAAAACTTTACTTTTGAAAATAATTTGTTATGTCTTGATGTTTTTATGTTTTTGCTACTGGATATTTATGATTCAGGGGGAGTTTGATACAAACCCTGTAATCATTTTGTTTTGTTTATGCAATGGTTCTTTTTTGTTTATGGTTGATCCATTTTTTATTACTTTTATTATGGTTGCACCATATGGATTTGTGGCAATGAATGCTATTTTGTTATGGATGATCCATATGGAATGGTAACAGGTCGGATAAGCTTAAGGGGAAGATTGTGAAGTGCGAATAAGTAAGTTTGACACACGGTTGTCAAACTTACCTGCGAATAAGTAAGTTTGACACACGGTTGTCAAACTTACCTCGCTTTGACAGGTTGAAGGTAATCTTATCCTTACTGTCTAACTTTAACATTCACATGTTAAACCTTATCTGCTTAACTTTGACTTGTCAATGTCAAAGTTCCGAATCTGTTTGTTGCAACTAACTCCAATCTTTTAGGAAACTTATATTTATCTATTTAATGACGTTTTTACAGGTCCTATTTATTAGGTTTCGAATATATTATGTTTATTAATTATATACTTTATATTATTATTCTAGGTAGTTATTCTAGTTCCTAAATAATTGGGAGCACCTCTACATCTTTATCTAACCCCACGTGAGTTAGTGGGAGTTTATTTTTTGTTGTATGAACATGTAAAGACGTGGAAGAGGGACACGATCCATTGCCAAGTAGTGGAAGAAGTGTACGTGTGCTCCAAGACAAATAAATAGAAGACGAAGAAGACTAGAGACGAGTGGATTGGAGGTTAGACACTCATTCATACGAGCTCTCTAGGCTGAATCGTTTCTCCAATCATTCATCAAGCACACGAGATCTACAATCAAGTTGTGGAATCCATCTCCGGAGCGTAAATCCTACGGTGGAGGAGTAATTGGGTTGTATCGTGTGATTTTGTGTTTGATTGCTTTGGTAGGAATTTTTCTAAGGAGTGAACTTAGCAAAATTTCTATCTTGTTTAAGTATTTTGTTCTTCACTTGTAAACACTTTGTTTGAATAAGTGAAAACTATTTTTCCGTGTGCTCTCGAGGGTGTATGATTTATAAACCTTCGAACAATTAATTTTGTATGTCAAACTCTTTTACATTTTTAGCTTTGACTTTTGTGTGTCAAACATTCCGTTAACTCTGTCTTTGACACCATTGTGTTAAACTCGGGCACTATATTATATCATATTTGAATGGTGATCACTAATTTAACAAATTATTCATTATGTGAAATTGTCATGTGAGGATAGTCCAATTCCTCTGGTGAGATGAGGTAAGAGACGGGACAGGGAAGGCTGTCGGTCGTCAAAGAGGAGAGCGAGAAGCTGGGAGGGTCGTCGGTCATCGGAGAGGGGAGCGAGAAACTGGAAGGGTTGTGCGCAGCATTGTCATGGTATTGGCAGCAGCCATCATTATTCTTGAAAGTATGAGAACTCAAATCTTGTTATCAAACTGCAGCAAATCCAGCATTCTGCTCCACGCTGTGGAATTTGGATCAGTATCAGTCTCAGATGCCCAATTCTGGCGCAGGACTGACGACGTAGATGATGAACGTCGTGATTCCGGCCACCCCCACGATCATGAATAGCCCCCAGAAGCTGGCAAGCCCCAGATTCTTGGGCGACACCAATGCGTTTGAATCCGAGCATTTGTTCATGCTTCCCAACCATTTTCTCTCAATCCCCGCCTTCATCTGCCCCTCCGTCACATTCAAAATGGCCCGGGAAACATCCATCACGAGAGGAGATCCGATTGGGAAGACCTGCAATGTGTGAATAATCAGAGACCAAAAAAAGAATAAGCTAAGTTTTGAGGACGAAATGATAAAATTAAATTCACGATGCCAAAACCATTAGCCTTGTTTATGGGTCCGATCATGGTGTATTTGGAGCAGTATTTGGTTAGGAACAACTTTATGTAAGGGATCTCATGAAGTTGGTCTAGTTTCGGGGGCGAGTCGTACTCCACCAGTCGAGACTCGTTAAACCCCATTTTCTTCAGGAGTCCGAACACGAATGAACCCTGCATGTATCCCACATACTCAATGTTCCGGATCAGTTGGTTAACGTCCGTTACCGTCGGCGGCTGCAGTTTCTGAACTGTTAACATGGACGCCAAGCTTGCAGTGTAGCTCCGTGTCCAAAATCTTGCAATTCTTTATGTTTCGTAAGGGCTGTCTGTGAAGGAATCATAGAGCTGGGCCCAAAATGGGGTGTGAGATTGAGACCGTGTTACAATCTAATCATTTTCTAAATACTTTATATTTATATACGTGAAGTCAGTTTGGAGCAGAGTCAGTTTGGAACTCAGTCAGTTTTATTGACTTTAAGTTCCAGCTTATGTAAAATTTAGACTTTTGATATAGTGTGTAGACATAAGTAGTAGTGGAGATTAAATACTTCTCTAAGAAGACTGTACAACCACTTTACATACCTTTTGTAAAAAGATGAAAAATGTGTGAAATGAATAGAACTCTCTCTGTTTTTTTTCTCATTCTTATGGTATGCTTAAAAGTAGAATGATCAGAATGACATATTGAATCATATGCTGGTTCATTAAGCTGGTTTAATTTCAAAAGAGTTACTGATCAATGAATATGAAGCTTAAAAATCCAAAGATGGTTTTTGATTTTTCTCTTTTGATCAATTACTATTGGTTTATAACATGCTGGAAAATATTCACAGGATGTATGCATGCCAGTGATGGATGGCCTTCAAGCTACGAGATTGATACGATCGTTTAAGGAAACAGACAGTTGGGATGATGCAGTGAAGGCCGGAGTTGAACTGCAATTGCCACCTCAACTTTCTTCACCAAATTTGCAACAAGAAGTACCAAGAAAGAGGACACCAATCATTGCAGTAAGCACTCGATTTTCCTCCATATCAGAGCCAGAGATATTATCCAATACATACATATATAGCTTATTTCGATTATTAAAACGTCTCTCTTCATCAACCTCACTATGGGGTTTCCATAATGTTCCTAACCTAGTTTAATCTGCAGAGATTTCATGCCCCTCTTCGACTCCCCTTATTCGCTTTCTCCAAATCTTGCATAAGTTAACAAAAGCCATTTTTTGTTGATATTTCCCTATCGCCCATTGACAAACTCGATTGTTTTCCTGCAGATGACAGCAAATGCATTATCAGAGAGTGTTGATGATTGTTTTGCGAATGGTATGGATTCATTTGTATCAAAGCCCGTTACTTTCCAGAACTTAAAATAATGCTTGCAAGAATATTTACCACAGCAGCAGCAACAGCAGTAGTACCTGTAAATATAAGCATCCTGTGTCAAGATTACAGGGGCTGGCTGATCTGCATTTCTAAGGGAAGACTACTTCTTCCAACCAGATTTCTTTACTGTAAATTGCACACACCAAGTAAATATCGATGATGCGCGTGCATGCATTGGCAGCATGAAAGACAACTAATGCACTATCTGCAGCAATGAATGTTGTGTTCAGTGAATCTGTCCACAGGTATCTTCCTCCATCTTTATTTGGGTTAGTAGGTGAGGTTTCCGGCTGTATGGCCTCAGATGATGCTTCCCCTTCACAATTTCTCAGTGAACTTTATACTGAACTCCCTAGTTTTCTTGTGAAGTCTGTGTAAAGCTCTGCAGAATCATAGAAATCTGCACTTGCTAGAGAGTGAGAGATCCCATTGCTCTCTCTCCTACTTCAACATCACTACAGTTTCTCTCTTTCAGGTAACTGCTCCTGAAAGTGTGAGAACTGGGATCTCTGTTATCAAACCTTTGTCATAGTTTTATGTTCTAGCTCAAGAACATCGATTCCGGATTTGAATCCACAACCAAATGCCAATGTTCATTCAAGAACATGATCACATATATGAATAGGACTAAAAAATGCAGCCATTCTTACAACCACAAGTAGCCCCGGAAATATGTGTAATTTACAGAATTTAGACCAACACACAGGGTTTCAGCCTATATTTCAAGAAAAAATACAAAGGGCTCCTCCATTATTCCCTCAATTAAAAAAAAAGATTAGAAATTGGACACTATTATGAGTCAATGGTCTATTTCAATTTCTTTTTTCAGAGATTCTGCCTATAAGATTGAGCAATTGTGAATGGCTTTCTTAATCATTACTTGTTCTTTGATAATTGTTTTATGTTTATTGTAAACAAATAAATGAAAAAAAATGGAGAAGACCCAAAATCACTGTCATAGAATATTGAATAATTTGATGTGCATGCGCGAGAAAAAAAAGCAACAAAAACAAGATGATTGGAAAAAAAAGAAAAGAAATGATATTATTGAACAGCTAGACTAATTTATATTCTTATAAAAATTCGAAAAAAAGCATGGCGAAATATACATTGAATATAATTCATATGATTATTATATGGGTAATTCTAACACAGCCACAAAATTTCTCAACAAAGCCCCTAATTTTAAAATAAATAAAATTATTATTTGATATTACTTTTAGTCTAAATTATTTGAAATAGCCAATTTGATAAAACACATTTCAAATTTAGCCACTTTTATGTATTCATTTCAATTTTAGCCAAAAGTACATAATTTAGCATTGGAATTAGTTTCCCAATCATTTGATCGCAAAAATTTTGACACTTAAGTCTAATCAATTAGTTAAAACCAATTTTTAAGTAATTTTATAGATATATTTGCATAAATGGATTTTTTTTCACTCGGTTATTATTTTTCAGAAAATAAGAATGGTGATAGAGAACGGGTCCCACTGAGTGCGACCGAGACCGAACGAGTGGGATCGATGGCGACTCGGTCGCACTCCTTTTTTTTTTTTTTTATTTCGCAGGTTTAGGGACCGATAGCGACCGAGTGGGATCGGTGGCGACCCGAGTGGGATCGGTGGCGACCCGAGTGGGATCGGTTTGACTCGGT
>JAPKLW010003054.1:0-52524 GCA_026898455.1 Plectranthus barbatus | reverse complement strand
GCCTCCATGTTTTGGCCCAGTTTAGTTACTTTAAATAGTTGTTTAGCGGTTGGAATGGTTATGGATAGGGTTTGTAATTGAACTGAGCCGAGCCAAGTAGTGTCGTATTCAAGTTTGACTCATTTAATATCGAATTGAGCTTTTTATCGAATATATTAAAGTTCACGAACTTTATCGAGCTTTCTTCGAGCCTTAACAAACTTTCTAAATTTCGAATATATTTAAAATATTCATTATTATTTTGAAAAAAAAATTATTTATTTCAAAATTAATATTATATCAATTTTCAAATTAAAGTTTTTCTCAATATTTGAAAGATATATCATTATTGTTACTCTTAAATTATTAAAATAATAATTTTATAAAATTAATTATTTTATATTTCTTACTAATTTTAGTTAACGGTCTTGCTCCCGAGTTCTATAGTATGATGCTTAAGTTTGGCTCATTTAATAAACGAGTTCGAACGAACTTTTATCGAGCCGATATCCAAATAATTTACTTTATTAACAGTTTTGTTCATTTAGAGCCCTAGTTATGGAGTCATGGACAAGAATATCAACCAAAAATAACAACATTAATTCCTAAAACAGTGATCGTCTTAAGTCAGTCACTAGTCATAGACTTCGAATCGACTCGACTGACTTATTCCTTAATTTTGTCACCACAGACAATGTGTGTCTTCATACCATATGACCCAATCTTTAGTGATTAATCCCTACCTAACGATTAACTGGTCTTCTATTTAACTGCCGGTAGTTGATTCCTATATATATTACAACTCAAGAAATTTATACAAGGTTATAAATTTGGAATTAATCTATTGCACCAATTCTGTCGAATCAGTCTTATCAGGATTATGTATCCGATACCTCTGATTCTGCGAATCCCTTTTATCCTATCATAATTGAGTGTATACTGGAACATCTTTCTGTTGTTTCAAAGCCTTACTATTTTTTTTTTGCTGTTGAAGACCAGCAGAATAGCCAACTGATAAATGCTATGACCGAATATGTTCCTCCACATGGTCCCGGTTATAAAACTATCATTTCTATCTACGGCCACTATGCATAAAAATATCGAATCAATACATGACTACTAAAACCTAAAAATTTTCGAGTTAGGGGGCTGCAGCCCCCCTTTATACATGTTAATCAGCCACTGATAATGATGATGCAACGTATGATTTATGAACAACAATCAGTAGGGAAATTCATATAAAAATCAAGACACACTTGGACCATATATAATATTAGAGCAGCTTCTGGAAACACTTCCAAGTCAATCAAACTCATAACTACAAAAAATAAAGGGTAAATAGGGGAAAATACCCTAAATTATTGACATTTTTGGAAAAATACCCCAATCTATTTTCATTAGTTAAAAATACATCAATTTTTACTCATGTTTATGAATAATACTCTAATCTATTGAATTATTAGAAAATACCACAATGTATTATTATTAGTTTAAAATACCTCAAACTTTAATTCATTTATGAATTATACCAAAATGATAAATATTATTGGCTCACACAAAGATGAAATATAAATGCATTTGAGTATATAGCAAATATTAATTATTTAGCATATTAAATTTAATACAAACGAACATAGTTTGTTTGACCGTCATCTTTGTTTGAGCCAATAATTTTTTTTGTTTTGGTATAATTCATAAATAAAATTAAAGATTAAGGTATTTTTAACTGATAATAATAGATTAGGGTATTTTTCCAAAAATATTAATAGATTAGGGTATTATCCATAAAGAAAAATAAAGATTGAGGTATTTTTAACTGATGAAAATAGATTGAGATATTTTTCCGAAAACGTCAATAGTTTAGGGTATTTTCCCCTATTTACCCAAAAATAAATATCAAATTGTAAAAGTTTCCTATTCAAAGCTGGGTTTTATATATTTTACACCAAGTCAAATACAATGATGACCTGCACCATATGGATATTGGCAAATATATATGATGCTACTCTTGGTAGTAATGTCTTCAAAGTTAAGGCGAGATGTTTTTTGAGTTCCTGCACAATGATCACTATGTTTGTATGTTTTCCTACAAGTGTAGCCGGGAATCATCTACGGGCATTGGGTAGGATGGCAATGCATCACTCTGAAATGTGAAAATTTTGGTCCTATGAAAATAATTATGAATATCCAGTTTCCAAATATCCCGCGGAAGATGTTGATCTTCTCAATGTCGCGGCTGTTGAGCTCATTGAATTCCTGGATGCATAGAAGATTGAGGAGCAGCAGAATAGGCAACTGTTAAATGCTCTGACATAATATATTCCTCCACATGGTCCTAGTTATAAAACTGTCATTTGTTCCGACGGAAGGCCTCTGCATCCGGCCGTCGCGTGTTGGTTCAGTGGCCAGTGCAAGTGCACCTAAAGTGTCCACTATTAGGTTCACTCGAAGCAGCTGCACAAGCAGATATGAAGTTGATCATGTGTGTAAGTGCAACTGCAGCAAGAGCCTTCAAGTCGGTGCTTCAGGGGTTCTTCTATCTAATGAAGGGTAAGCAAGTCATTGTAATACCTGCTAAACGCAAGGTTGTAAAAATCACTAGGCGCTAGTTGGGCGCTTGAGTGGGGCCTAGCGCCTAAGCAGTTTAGGCGGGACTAGGCGTTTTTTATGCGGAAGTTAATTGATAAACTAATTTTTTCATTTTTAATATTTATCAATAGATAAAAATTAAAATTATACAAATTTTGATTATTAGGCCGCCTAAATCGATAATACGACATATAACATGCTTAGTCGGCCACTTAAATTTGTGCCTAAGCAGCCTAGGCAGTGCCTAGACATCGATTACTCGCCAAACCGACTAGACACGGAGATTTGAGGGTATTCGATTTTGACGGGATTTTTACAAGAATGGTTAAACGTCTTCTGTAATCGACTCATTGCAGACTGCATATCCTCTTTTGCTTTGCCTCTCTTGGAAGTAAAAAGTCTAGTTATCGAATCTCTGCACAAAATAACAGAAAGAATCTGAAGGGGAAGCAAAATAGTGTAGCTGGCCTTTTACTTGAGTGGACTAAGCATACATAGTCGTCTTCCAAATATTTGTTGATCCATCTGAAGCCTGTTCTGATCAGGTTTCATGCGTTGTATATTGCTTGGAATATGGAGAGGCTTAATTGAAGTTGGACTCATAATTTGTTGTAATTGAAACTACAAGATAGAGCCGAGCCTGCACACTATTTGTGCAAACTTTTTGTTGCTGTCTAGAAACAGAGTCTAGTAGTGAATAATCTTTAGATTTAGTAATCTAAATCTTTTTTCTTTTTTCTGCATTTCATGGCTGCACTGGAATCTTAGGAAGATGGTTTTTGATATATTTAACAAATGGATGGAGTAGAAGAATATAAAACATAATCTTCAATGATATATTTACTTTCTAGAACTATTTTACTTGTTCGATTGATTCCTTCAATTAATTCTTTTTAACTCTAATTTGTTAAGTTAATTTGTACTTTTTCCATTTGTCGAAATACCTTTGTTTGGTTGTTTATAAGGGTGACAATTAGTCTTACAAGCTATTCAAGATTGACTTGAAAAAAAAACTCAAAATCGATTCAATATTAATTGAGTAGAGCTCAAGTTATTCGATAGTTGTCGAGATCAAGCTTAAGCTCAATTATTCTTGACACGATAAGGTTGTGAGCCTTATCAATTTCAGACCTTAGTCTAGCATGAATTCGAGATAGGTACACCAATCTTATCAAGCTGAATTTGAATTTTAATACCTAATTTTGTTATTGATTATAGAGAGCTAATCAAATGAGAAAAAATCCTACCATAACAAAAAAGAATGAATCATATCCTTTACATCTAATTAAATCAATGACTAGTATAAAAGCAACGACTAAATCACAATCAAACAATATGGTAATCAAGCAATAATCAAAACACAATCAAGGAAAATTATAAACAAAATCAAGCAATTTTTCTCACTTTCTCGTGGAATGATTTTTCTCACTGGATCTGCACTCATTGATTATAAATAATATAAATCTTTTATTAAAATTAAACAGCCGAGCTCGATTGAGCCAAGTCGAGCTCAAATTTAAAAATCTAAGCTCGAGCCTCGAATTTTTCGTGGAGCTAGAGTTTAAGCATACTCGGCTCTTGTCACCTCTAGTTGTTTATCCCTTAAATGTGTTCATCAACATGTCCGGTATGTCGCATACTCGTATATCCCCTGCCCCAAGTTGTGACAAATATCAAAATAAATGTACAAATCTTCCAACATTTCAAAGTTTAGATCATCCCAAAAAAAAAAAAAAAACAAGTAAATAATATTAAATAAATATACATAAGTTTTAAAAAATAATCTGTTTTCTCCAACAGTAGTAAAAAATATATAAGAATATAGACAATAAAATCATTAGAATATTATAGACTCAAATTCATGAAAAATTATAAATTTTAATAAATTGTAAAGTTGGGACCTGCCAAGCTCTTCAGTTCTTTTTGACCATCATACAGCTGAACCTCAACCTGAAACGAGAGCTCATCTCCTTGACAATCCATTTGCTCCTCCACCATCTCCTTCGCAGATCGAACCGCTGCTTCGCTGCAGCACATCAGGCTTATTTTCTGAAGTGTTGGTATTTCTCCAATCTCTATAGGTATCTCCTCCAACTCATTCATACAAGAAAGATGAAGCTGCTGGAGGCATGGCAGTCCTTCTACCGTCCACTGTTTCCAATTGTAAATGAAGGACAACTCCAAGTATTTGAGCTTCGGGAATTGGCCTTGTTCTATTTCCCACTTCCCACTTCCAAAGCATCCATTCAGCAACCGGAGCTTCTCAAGATGGGGCAGTGAACCTATCTTTTCCAGCATCTCTTCTTTCCACTCAAACTCCCTTTTCATCTTAAGAGTCAGATTCTTGAGGGAGTCTGGAAAGCTAAGCTTCTGCAGATTATGAGCATTTCCTCGAGAGAGAAAAAAACAATCCATAAAGAGGGATTCTAGTTTAGATAGATACTGAATATTGCTAACACAATACCAATCATCATGGAAGCTACTACTATCCTCAGGCGGCGGTGTCAAATATAATGTTTTCAATTTCTTGAGATTTGGAATTCTCTTCACCACCTCTTTACTGCACTTGAAATTACTTACTCCCCTGAGGACTTGAAGATTCTCCATGATGAGAACTTCCTCATCCATGTCGCTCCGAGGATCTGGGAGATTCACCTCGCACCCGTTATAAGTAATGAACTCAATATGCCTGAACTGACGCATTTTCCAAATCCCGATAGGCACAGTAATTATAGACTCGGATTTGGATAGACAAGAAACAATAATTGTATGCAGATTCCAAAAGAGATGGAGTGAAGAGAAGAATGTGGACATGCTTATAACTTTAACAGCAAGATGCCGCAAGTTAACATGTTGAACCACAGAGGGATTCAGGTATCTTAGATCTTCGAAGGAACGATATTTATATGCATGAAATGTTCTCACCAATCCAGAATTTCGGTACCCTGGGACTCCCCCTTTTTCACAAATAACAGAACGAGAATGCGGCATAGATTGCAAGCCCTTCAGTACTTCCTTCTTTGAAGTGTTCCTCGGTATAACAATGCGCCGACATTGTCTGTTTATGCTTGTTGATTGCCCTATCACATGGTAAAACCCATATTTCTCCCCTTCCTTCAAACATAAGTCCCTAAACAGATCATGGATTTTGCATCTCTTTATCTTTCCTGTACGACCGAATTCATGAATCATAATGAGATTTCTATCTACCAAGTCCTTCATGAATCCCATTGCAATTGTTTCCAAGCTTCTGTCAGTGACTGGTTTGAGAAATCCTTCAGAAACCCAGAGCTTGATGATTGTGGAGACTCTGATTTCATCGTCTTCTTCAAACACCCCCAGGTATAAAAAGCATGGCTTTAAATAGAGTGGCAAATGATTATAGCTAAATTTCAACAATCTCAAGCAATGCTCCTCATTCTCCAAATTCACAATGGAAGCTAAATTGTTGCTCATTGATTCCCAACTTTCGTGAGTGTGTACCATTTTTCTCAAAATGCCTCCCACCACAACGATTGACAATGGAAGGCCTCTGCAATTCCCCACAATCTTCTTTCCAATTTCCATCAACTCAGGAGGGTAGCTTTCCTCTCCAAACACGGTTTTTGAGAATAGTTCCCAGCTGTGATTCACATCTAGAAACTCCATATGAAGGCTATAATTCTTGTTCAATTCAGACCCCAACTGTGATAGCCTCGTCGTCACTATTATCCGACTGCCATTTCCATTATCAGGAAAATAATGCTGTATTCCCTTCCATGAATCAATGCTCCACATATCATCCATCACAATCAAAAATCTTCTACCAAATAAAAATTGGAATAACATCAATCCTACTTCATCTTCACTCCTCTCTTTCACTTCTTCTATTTTTGGTTTAGTGACTTGAACAAGAACTTCACTAAGAAGCTCTCTCGTGTTGTATTCTTGAGAAACAGTTATCCAAGCACAAACATGAAAATGCTCCTGAATAAGTTTGCGTTCATAAATAGTTCGAGCCAGAGTAGTCTTACCTAAGCCACCCATTCCCACGATTGGGATGATTTGGCGGCCCCCTCGGTCATGGGTGAGCTTGTCCACGAGGCCAAGTAAGACAGCATCAGAGCACACCATGGAGCTGGAAGACAGAGAAGATCTTATAGGAGCAGCGGATGCAGAGACATCCTCCTGAGCGTGGACCTCAACAACCATATTGTTTGCAACCATCTCCGCCGCCGATTGCTTGATCAAATCCATTTCTTCTATGACTCTCTCTAGATCTTGATAGAACTTGAGGCTTTTGGTTTGTTCATCGTCTGCATCTTCTTGTTTCTTGGAAGCTCTGATTTCGGCAACAACTGAACTGTTTTGTGTATGATAAATGGTGTCCACTAAGTGAGATTCGATAACATCTTCTTGTTTCTTGGAAGCTCGAAAGCAGTTGAAAAAGCGGCTGATTTTGGATCTTCTTGTATGTTCATCATCTGCAAATTCTTGCTTCTTGGAAGCTCTGGTTTCGGCAACAACTGAGCTGTTTTGTGTATGATGAGCTGTATGGAGGCGATTAATGGTGTCCAATAAATGGGATTCAATAACATCTTCAGCTTTATGAGCCGCATCAACAATACCCATCCCCAACGGATCATCTTCAGATTGAAAGGCTCCCAGAGATTCGAGCAAGTAGGTAAGGATTTGAGTGAGAGAATCAAGGTGTTGGGCATCGATAGAAATGGGAGGGGAATGATGTTGTTGAATATCATGTAAGCTGTTCATAAGAGAAACCAAGGCTGCATAGGCCGTCGCCGCCGCCATGATAAAATTGTGAGAGAATTTGGGAGAGAGAATTATATACCGAACCACAACCCTACAATCGTGGAAGCAAATAAAAGTTAGCCATAATTTTTGTGGCCAAAATTGAATGCAAAAATACTACTATCATTGAATAAGGATAAATATCTTTAATTCCCTAGTTCACATGCAATGGTGAAAACATATTTAATGTGATTAAGAACTAATAAATTGGAACTTCTACGAAATATTTAGATGTGTGAATTTAAATAATAAACTAATATAAAATTCGTGCGATGCGCGAGAATTATGTTTATTATAATTAATTGATTATGTGTTTTGGGATTATTTAGTTAATTGAATATATATAAGGATCATACCAAATAAATAAATAAAATTATAAATTTAATATATATTGATATTTACATTGACTCTTTAGTTGATATTTTTAGTTGATCACTTTAAATTAGATAATTGATTTTTATTTAAATTAATTTATACATAAGTTAAGTAATGTAATGTTTTATTTTTATAAATCTTTGTGAATATTACGGACAATAAGATTCAAATTCTTGTGTTTTTAACTTTTATGTTATTTAATACTTTTTTTGGATAATTTTTTCAAAATAATTCCCTTAAATATCTATAGCAAAAATACATTTAATTTTCTAGATCCCTATGTTATTATTTTATATGTTGAAGAATGTACTTCTATTACTTAAATTAGTTGGTATATAAGGATTAATGTATTTTTTTTCAAATTATGATTCGACAACCTTTTATCCACTGAAATGATTTTGTTGTTTGATATTTTTATTTATGTTTGTTCATCATTTTATTTTTTATTTTATTTTTGAGATTGTTAAAATATTTTGAGAAAATCTATATAAAAATAAACTAGTAAATCTTGTCAACCCGATGAGTCATCCCGAAAACTGATGGGTTAGGGCTAGGTTCAAGAATTTCTAGCCCGATAAAAAGTCATTTCAATTCAACCCGGACCGAATAGTCCACAGCCCGATAGAGTTAGCACGAAACCCGATGGGGTCAGCCCGATTGACATCCTAATCGTAACCGTGAAAATTATTATTGTAAAAAAGTAGGTAACCGACTTTATGGCTTGTTGTACTCTTATGAGTGAATATAATAGTGTGCAGGTATACAAAATCAACACATAATATAGTTAGTGAGAATAGATATTGTACCCAAGAAAGTATTTAAATGAGCCGTGCACACAATATTGCTTATAAATTTGAGTTGGTTGTAATGAACTAAGATTAACATGCAATAAACAAAATTAACTAGCAAGTTTAAATGAATAAAAACTTTTTCTCATAAATCGGATCACGAGTAAGTAACTAAACGGTTCAACAAATGAAGAGAAACACACTTGAGTTATTGATTTTCTAATCATCCACAATCCTATATGCTAGAGCATAGATCTCGCATGAACTCTGAGTCCTAAACCTCACAAATATGATTAGCAAGGTATCGCTCTACTAGATATGCAGAATAATACCACTCATCATATGTCTATCAGTCTATGCATGAGATGGTGATCAAAAGCACAAAGCAAAGTAGGGGTTCGATTATAAGCCATGTTTCCTCATATTTCTACACCACAAACATGGTTAATCCTAGATCCCTCATTCCTATTCATATTTTCAGACTAAATAAGTGAGATAACTCAGGATCGCCGTCGTACCAAAAAGTTCAAGTAAAATATATCCAAGATCAAACTAAGATTCACACAAAATCATGCACTAACATATATTTAAGTTTAGAAAAGAGTGCAATAACCAAGTGTTGCGAATTTAATTCATAACTAAACTGAAAAGAAAATAAAACTTGAGCACATTCATTATCCTACTTGTTTTTTTTTACAAAATAAGCTCAAAACATAAAAACCCAAGAAATACTTCTTAAGGTTGGCTAGAACTTTTTCATTCTTATGCAGAGCTTCGCCTCTCCTCCAAGAAATCTCTCTCAAACTCCTCCCAATGTGTGTGTATTGTTGTGTGATTGATTGTTATCCTTGTCCAAGATATCCACCTTTTTAATTATCTCATCTTTCGCACATGATCCTCACACGTAGCTTCCCATTTTGCTCTTCAAGTGCTAGCAACTTCTATCGGGTGACACTTGTTCCAGCTTTTAGACAAGATCTGAAAAGTTGTTGATTATTGTCTGGAAGTGGTCCCAAAAGTGTTGAGTCTAGACTGCCAGCTATGCATCTCCTATGCTTCAACAATGATTTTCACTCAAATGCTACTGTTAAGATCCGGCATGATGAATCCTTCGAAAACACTTAATTGATTTAATATACTTTATTCTTAAATAATCTTAGGCGCACCTGTAGAATTAAATTGGATCATATAATTGAGATGAAAAATATAGGGAAAACTACTTATGTTATCCTAAAAAATTGAGTTTTAATCAATTTTATCCCAACTTTTCTTCTTCTATCATTTCTATCCTACATTTTAATCCTGATTATGAATTTAATTTATCCCACATTACACACAATGTTAATTTCTTGTTGATTTACTTGGTTTTCTTCCACGTGGACCCGCATCAACATTCGCGTGAATTTTTATTTTTTTTAAATGGAGAATTATCAAAACAATGTGGTTTCATTAAAATTTAAAAAATCATCAACTAAAAAAATAAATAGGAAATCACACGTTTTGGTCAAATTTTTAACGAAACGACCTTGAAAAATCCACATGGATGCAAAATTGGCATCCACGTGGAAGGAAAATGCGTAAATCATCAATAAATTAACGTATTTTGTTATGTGGGATGAAATTCATAAGCACAAGTAAAAAGTAGGATAAATTTGATAGAATGATAAAACTTGAGATAAAATTGATTAATACTCAATTTTTTTTGAATAAAATTAGTAGTTTTCCCAAAAATATATATAGCAATACTTTTTTTTTCTTAGAAAAAATAAAGGGAAAGTGGGGGTGGTGGGCATCCCATAGTACATGAATATATATGAATTTATTATTATTCACATTGAATGGTCACAAATAGTATATTATTTGATTGAATTTAATACATTTGCATGAAAGTAGTAGCATTGATTGAATGAACTGTCATCTACTATATCCCAATCCAAACCTTGTTAATTAAGTAGTCTTAACAATCAATCATTTGGATTATAAATGATAGGGATGGTCAGTGAGAATGATGTTGAAGTTAATCATGCCTAATCCTTTAAAATATCACCACCAAACCGGTTGGCTATAATTTAAGCTTACCACACTTCCTACTTTTCTACTAAATATTCTGCCATCATTGGTAGATTCTACTTTTCGATATAAAATTGATAGATTGTTATATAATCAATTGAGTTGTAAATGATTTGGATTTTGAATTGATAAAAATTTATTTATTAAATAAGTTAAAGATTGAAAATATTTATGTTGGTGTTCGATTCGTGAATATAGACGGAACTCTCGCAATCGTTAACGAAATAACTAGCAATCGCAAAAAGTAATAAACAATGAAATGGTAATACGATTATAGCGAATATGTGAAATGACACGGAAGTTGTAAAGAACGGTAAATCAAACTCGTAATTCCAGAAGACAGTAAAAAATTAGCGATTCCATATTAATTTTGGCAGAGTAACAACAATAATTTTCAATAAGAAAATCGATAAAAAAAAATGGGTGTCATTTCCATATATATTTATAGACAATAAAGGAGGAAAATCCTAGCTAATGCCCTAGCCGCAAGGAGTGCTTGGTCGCTGAGAATCTCTCAACTATCCATGATTCTAGGGGATCGGTTAGGATTTGCAATGGCTATGCGCCGCTAGGTCTTGTGGAATACTTCTTCCTCTCCTCTATGGCGAGTATGATTCGGAGTCGTTGCTGACCTCGTTCCTTAGCATAATAGGCCTTACCCTAGTGGTTGGCTAAACTTGTAGGCTCGGGATGACTGGACCTTCAAGAAGTTGATTGGACTTGGGTCGTAAGGATCTGCCCCAGTAATTCACTTTATAAAATTAACATTTTTATATTTTATGAATAATATGCATGAAAAACCTTTGACTAACTTCATTAGTTATGAGAAAATATTAAATTGAATACAAATATATATTTTTTTAGCGTAAAATAATTATTTCTTTCAAATAATGATTAATATTTCCAATGTAATATAAATTAAAAAAAAAATTGTTTAAACTCAATCAATCAAGCTTATAAGTTCATAAACTTTGAAATGCTTTAAAATAAAGCTTGAAATTTGATTTGACAATACACAAAGCAAACTTAAGCAAAATGATGCACAACTCAATTCGGTGTAATTATAACCCGACGGATGAAATATTATTTTAAGACTTTTTACTAAAAAAATTAGAAATATAAAAAATTTGTTAATAAAGTGTCAAAGTGCCTACTTGGTTTTTAAAAGATTAAATAAATGCAAGAGAAAAGTTGGTCTTGGGAGGCTCACATCTTTATCCCTTTTTTACGTAAATATATCCGTGAAAATTATTATTGTAAAGAAGTAGGTAACCTACTATATAGCCTTAGTTTTAATTTATTAATATTGTCCATCTTATATTGGAAAACAATAATAAAATAGGAAACATATAAATGCCACCCAACAAAAAAAAGACATTATTCTATAGCTCATATATAACATCCCCTCCTCAAAGACCGATGTCAGACCTGCAGTCCGATGCACCCAACCATATCTCCAGTTGGCGTTTACCAAACTTGGAAGGTTGTTGGCAGCGGGACTCAAACCTCCGTCCTGCCCTTTAACATCAATCCCTAAAAAATTGAGCTCAACTGGTGGCATCTAACCCTTTGAGGTTGATGTTAAAGGGGAGGTGGAGTGTTCGATCCCCCTTGCCAACAACCTTTTAGGTTGATGTGTACCCTGGAGATGTGGTTGGGGTGCATCGGACTGCAGACCCTAACATCGGTCCCTGGGGGGAGATGTTACATCATAGATATGGTAAGCAAGCATATTTATCTCAAAATATGGGATTCATAATCATTATATTGCCACAATTTAGAAATAGGTGTCACACTCTATTATTCGAAGCGTTAGGTGTCACACTCTATTATTCGAAGCGTTAGATCACAATACAGAAGAGTGATAAAAGTGATCACAATTCTTCATAGAGATGAATTTATAAAAGAATAAAATCAATATATATAGTGTTAATGCTTGAATTTGATGGTTCTTCTTCTTCTAGTTTTTTTTAATAAAAAATTAACATTAATTAAACACACACCCTACATGTCTCCATAAAAGCTCGAATTCATGACCTATTAATAATAAGTAGAGTGTTTCTACTTTCTACCACTATACCCCGAACAAGGGAGTGATGGTTCTTTTTTAATAAGAATAATTGATTAAAAATAAAAAGTAGGCCAATTATGAGTAGAATAGAAATTGATACAATCAATGTTGTAGCACTTCGATACTTCTTTATTGATTTGCTTGTAGAATTCATCGTGTCTAATTACAATAAATGATGTTCTATTTATAGAAACCAAATACATTAAATGCTACTATTGGTGAAAGATAACGAGTCTTCAGAATCATGTCTCTTTAATCGGGTCTTCAAATGAGTATGCCAAAGCACTTCTTCGGTCTTGACTTCATTATTTTGCCGAACTAGGTTCTTCATCGGAAGAAGAACTTCGGCCCGGAAATAATCCATTTGAAGAACTTTCCTTCATTTATTACCCTCTTTCACTTTTCGTTAATGCTTTGGGCTTCTTTTCCGAATTTTTCTCTTTGATGAGCCTGAAACGAGTTTGTTTATTTTTAGGTCATAACATATAGTCTCCAAAAACTTTTATATTTGATTAGTTGGTTGATCGATATTGAAAGAGAAAGATGAATGAAGATGTGAGTTTTACAGTTTTACTTGAATCTATAGAAAGTTGGTATATAGTTAAGTCGCAAAGCCAAAATATCCTCACTTTCACTATATAGCCAACATTACAACTAATGGTCAAGATGTTCAACAATGTGCTTGAGGTCTTGAGTTCAAGACTCTGTCAGTACGAGCAAATTAAATTGCTAATGGATAAGAAACTCAAAATTTAACTTGAAAATAATGTAGAGTTAATTAAAAAATAGTATTGATGATTGGAGACTGGCATTAGCACTTAAGATCCCATCACTTAATCGTGTGTTTTGTTCGTTTGATGTAGGATATATGAAGAGTAGATGTGTTACATAATTTTATCATATGTTGTAGTAATAATGCTATTACTTAGTGCAATAAGCATTTATTGTAATGGAATATTATTTTGTATAACCCACAAAACATTGTGTTATATTCATTGATGGTAAAATAACTTTGACTCGATATTAAAGCGTGTTCGGAGAATCTGTTGGTTGAAGTCTATCAATCCCACAAAAGCTTATTTAGCCCAAATATATCCATTTAAACCCAAAAAGCCCAAAAGGCCCATTTAAGTCCAATAATCCCTAAAAAGCCCATCAAGCCCACTAACCTTCTACAAATACCCCCTTTATCCACATTTATTAGGGAAATTCACTCATTTGTATGCTTTTTCACATTAGTCTTAGTATATTGTATCCCAATACTTACTCAATAAATAAGAAAAGCCAGAGCCCTTTTATAAAGTGAATGTAGAGTACAAACTTTTATTTTTATGTATTTATTTATTATTTCTTGAATTTCTTTAGTTTTTATATACGGAACACGAAAAATCGAGTATCAACAATATTTATATTAAATTCCGTATAAAATCAGAAAAAATGAAAATGATTATAAATAAATTTGCAGCTGGTGATTACCGAAGATTAGATAATTAATTAATGCAACCTTTATTTTCGCATAGAGTTAGGAATAGGTCACGTTAGAATGAACTTTACTTTTGAGCATACTTTAATTTGAAGAATCTCTAGTCTGATATATTCATTATCTATAATAGGTTTTTTTTAGGCTTGTACATGAATTTTTTAGTGAAATAGGTCGAGCCTTCAACTTATTTAAAACATATTTGAGTTTGTTTTATATTTATAACATATTTTCTAATTTTAAATTATAAATGTTGGGGCCGGGCCCCCGAAGCCCAAACCCACTAAGCTCAACGACCCAAATAATCGCCAGCCCGAAGTCACAGGCCCACCTGAAGTGAAGGAAGCACATGAAAGCGCCTAAGATATGAGGTCAACGTCGACCCCACCTTATCCTCTATATCGACCACGACGAGCTCACCACCGAGGAGAGGAAGCAACCCCCTATGGGGACGAGCTCACCACCGAGGAGAGGAAGCAAACCCTGCGGGATTTTCGATGATCACGTGCTCCCCGACGACCAGAGCATCACTCCAAGAGTCCTAATCATCTAAGTCCAGAGGTCGGAACCGACCCTCCGAGCTCCTCGGCATCGAGCACGACGAAGGGTCGGTGGCGAGGAAGCAGACAAGAAAATCCTAGAAGCTTGGCGGCGCACGACCGTTGGAAGCCCTAACCGACCCCAAAAAACGCGGAACAGTTCCGAGATTTACGACGAACACAGCTCCTCTGCGGTTAGGGTTAGGTCAAACAATCCCTCCCCTATCCTGTCTATAAATAGGGGCGGGAGACTCAATTTCTGCATTGATTTTTCTCTTTAGAAACCATACTGTAACGCTGCTGAAATTTATGTAGACTAATCAGAATAAAACGCACTATATTTCGCTCCCTGTTCCATCGTTCTCTCTTTCTTTTCTTCTTTCATTTTCAATTCGATTCAATTTTACGCTCTCTCTCATTGTTAATCCTATTATTATTTACTAAGATTCCAAGGGCTCCATTTATCTGTAAATCGAACCTCAATAATAAATATATTATATAATTTAATAGCAAACTCATAATAATTTATATGATATATTTTTTAGCAATAAATTATTTATTCAAAATATTTTTGTATTATAAATATGTTTTAAAATTTTATTAATAGATGTATTTAATCAATTACATAATATATTATTATTTGAATAATTTTAATGGATTTACCTATTAGACTTAGTGGGTTTATTTTGAAATCTAAGTCTTGGTCTACTTAACTAAATTTGTTGTCTAAATAACTTAACTCAGATCTTTTACAAAATAGATATGACCTGACCTAACCTATGATCGTATGCTAAGCTTAAGGCCTCTGTCGCATAGCTTGTTCTATTATGTTGCTATTTTAGCACATACTATTTCATGAAAATTTTGTTGAAATAATTTTTGACATATTTCACGGATGTTTAAATACATAGCAATATAATTGATATTAAATGTTGTTGAATAAATCCTCTCCTTCCTCTTTAATGGGAGGAGTTATTTATAATAAATAAAAAAGACTAGTGTCCCTTCATGAAAAGAGACATCCATTGGCGTGTCCCTTGAGTTGAGATATCACTTCGAACTGACAGCTCCTCGAACCAACATAGTACTTCGAATAATAGCTATTCGAACGGATAGCTTTGGCCTAGAAGTAGTTCGGCCAGAAGTAGCTTCGGCTCATAACCTGTTCGGTCCAGAAGTAGCTCGAACTCAAAAGAGCTCGGTCAACCTTGAGCTCGAACTCGGAATTTGTGTTTGGTTGAACAGCTTGCCTTAGAATATTTATTTTGTATTTTTGTGCTTCTTTCTTTGGGTTTTCTTCTTTGATGGACTCCAAAATGGGCTTGCTCATTTTTGGGTCATAACAATAGCCCCCCGGCTTTCGTCCGAACTACTTGTAGTTTGGCGAAGCCGAAGCAGTTGATTCTTGGCTTAGAGTCATTCATTTTCCTGCAAAAAATCAAAGAAGAAACAAATTTTCCCTACCTCGAATTGTATTTCGAGGATGTTTAGGAGATAGAAATTTTTCCCGTATCGTGAGACTTAGCTCAACGAATTTTAGGGATATTTTCCCCGTATCGTGAGATTTAGCTCGACGAATTTTAGGGATATTTTCCCGTATTGTGAGACTTAACTCGACGAATTTAAGGGATATTTTCACGTATCGTGAGATTTAGCTCGACGAATTTTAGGGATATTTTCCCGTATCGTGAGATTTAGCTCGACGAATTTTAGGGATATTTTCCCGTATCGTGAGATTTAGCTAGACGAATTTTAGGGATATTTTCCCGTATCGTGAGATTTAGCTCGACGAATTTTAGGGATATTTTTATTTTTATTTTAGGGTGCACCAGCGAAGCTCGACGGCTCGACCTATGGTTCGTTCCCAGTCCGCGGTTGGCTAGACCCGACTTATTCTGCAAAGGATGCCCCTTGGAGGTGCTTCGAACTTTTTTTTTTTTTTTTAAATGGTTGCTTTGAGCAACATTTTTAGTGCTTTGCGTAGAAGCCCCCTGGAGGTGCTTCGAACTTGTAAAACCCTCAAGCTGGAAGTGCTTCAGACTATTGGTAGAGCTCTTCGAATTAGTGAGAAGAGCTCTATAAATTTTAATTAGAAGAAGCTCTTCAGATTATTGAGGAGAGTTCTTCCAATTTTAGTTAGAAGAAGCTCTTCGGATTTTTGAGAAAAGTTCTTTGAATTACTTAGTAGAGTTCTTCAATTGTTGGTTTGAAGAAGCTCTTCGGATTATAGAGAAGAGTATTTCAAATTTTAGTTAGAAGAAGATCTTCAGATTATAGCGAAGAGTTCTTCAAATTTTAGTTAGAAGAAGTTCTTCGAATTATTGAGAAGAGTTCTTCGAATTAAAAAATAATACCTTGAAAATGGAGGTGGGTGCTTCGAACTATGAAGCAGGTCCTTCGGATTTTTTGAGAAGGAGTAGCTCGAACTATGAAGCAGTTCGAACTAAGAGGCAAATCCTTCGAACTAGGAGGGATTGCTTCGAACTTAGAAGCAGAACACTTCTAACGACTCTCTTTTCCCAATAGCCCCCACTCCTCAAAAGAGCAATAAATTTAATACTCATAAAATTCAAAGCATAAAAGAATACTTTAACTCTGATTTGGAATTTATTGAAAGATATGGACTAAGATTTTGTACTAATTAGATTAGTACAATATATATTAATTAGATTAATATATATATATGTCTAGATAATATACTAATAAGATTAGTATATAATATATTAATTGGATTAATATATAATATATTAATAATTGGATTATTAATTAATAGAATTGATATGGAAACAAATAAGGCCCAAATCTTATTAGATAAGATTTGAGATTCTCCTCTATATAATAGAGAATTAATTATTCTGAGAGAATAAGAAATCAACGTGAGTTATAGAGAGAAGAAGAGAATTAATTGTTTCCTACGCAGTTCAAATCAAATACACAAAACCTAGGGTTTTGAGTTCTAAGCCTCCATTATTGTCTCTGGGAATTCCTAGCGTTCCTAGTTTGAATATACACCGTGAATTGGATTCTGCACCTGAATGATTCGACACGTGGATACCTCTAGTGGTGGATTCGCGCTCCAGGACAAGTTAGTATCGCTTGTGTTCTACGGAAGAAACTGTAAGTTTTTCCCTTTTATCCACGTTGAATCTCTACGCATGATATTAATTGTAAATCTAGATCCGTTCGTTGATTAATTATTCCGCTGCGTTCATTAGATGAAATCAACGAAACCCAACAGTGGTATCAGAGCCTAGGGTTCGATTTATAATTAATATGCATAAATAATTAAATCTATGGGTTAAATTGGTTCGGGTTGTATAATTACGGTATCGGCATTCAATTGCCGATAGAGAATCATGGGTAGGCCATGAATCAGCCATTGCTGGGCAATCGTAATATATGACGGCTAGTAATTGTGCAAATAGCAAAATTTTGCTGTTTGTTTGAAAACGAATTCAATTCGATTGAATTTCAACCATGAAAACTATTTCGTATTCTTTAAACTAATTGATAGATTATTTTGGAAATAATAGTCGACAGTTTAGAAGCAATTTTGTAACGATCTTTAAGAAAGATCATTGAATTGTTTTGTAAAGTCACCAATTTCGAATTGATTTGACAAAAATAAACGAAGGAAGGTCAGCCGAATTTCTTGCCGCTAGGCGACTCTCAGAACAAGCATACATATAATAGATAGATATGATTGCATCCATGACGGTGATGATATGAATTGGAGAAATGGTTTAATGTCTTCAATTAAATTTTGTAGTGATATTGAAATTCAAAATAAAATTGGTCATTATTATTTAAAAGTAATGACAAGGGTATGATATTTATATTAATTTAGAATTATTATAAATTTATTATTTTTGAAATAATAAGAATATTTGGAATATTCATATCTATATTAATTTAGAATTAATATTAACATTTTGAATTTCAAATCAGATATACATTTATATTAGTTTAGAACTAAAATATCTTTATTGAAATAATGATATTTATAGATGTTTGTGCTTATATTAATTTAGAATTAGTATGAGTACCATTATTTTTGAAATAATAAAATATCTTGAATAAATGTATATATGTTAATTTAGAATTAACATGAACTTCATTATTTTGGAAATAATGAGAATGATTAGAATATATGTTAATTTTGAATTAACATAAAACTTTCATTATTTTAGAAATAATGATATGACCTTTTATATTAATTTAGAGATTAATATAAATTTTAACCCATAAATTTAATTAGAATAAAATGTATTAATTGGATTAATATATTTTATTCGTAGAGATTACATGTTTATATTATGTGCTTAACATGATAATTGATTATAATTTGATTATATTATTTTATCATGTTTTAACTATAGTAGTTAGAGACCGCTATGCATATTTGGGTAGGCGGCGCCCAATACTTGTAGTCCGTTTTACATGTTTGGGTAGACGGCGCCCAATACTTGTGGTCCGCATTCGTATGCCTGGGTAGGCGGCGCCCAGTAATTGTTTATTAGAACCAATATTAGATATTGTTTAAACAATTAGTATCACATATTTATCCCCACTTAAATACAAGTCTATTTTGAATACGTGTCGTCCATTATAGTTGGTTGAGTGCTAAGCTTTCTTCGGTCTGGGGTATTTACACCAAAGTGTTTACTCTGACTCGACGTGGTTAAGGCTCAGTCATAGGTGCTTTTGAAGCATCGTGTAATGGGGTTGACTTGCTTAGATTGTTTTGGCGCCAAAGCGTGCAAGATGATTTAAGGACACAGATTAATTGGATTAATCAAACAGGAGTTGCAAAATAGTTTTGCAATTGGCTTGGAGGCCTACTAAGTGATATTATTGCAGTTATCAGCCAAAGCAAACGCTGTGATAATATTGACTTGGATCTTGGTCCACTAAAATTTATATTTGATATAAGTTCGTATTTTGTGTTTGGGGTCACATAATATGTTAAAATTAGTGGGAGCTAATCAATGCAAAAGTCCTTGTTTGATTAGTCATGTGAATGTGATATTGTTTACTCAGTTCTGATTTTCCTTTGAATTGTTTTCTTATCAGATTAAAATGTCGAACTTGTCATTGAAATGTTTAATGGAAACTAATAAGTTGACTGGGTCAAACTTTCCTGATTGGCTTCGATGCCTGCGTTTAGTACTGAGGCACGAACGTATAGAGTATGTGTTAGACAAAGAAGTTTGTTCCATTCCTGATAAAGAATCTCCCGACTATGCTAAGTTTGACAAGGCTGGTCATGAGAAACATATTGAGGATGCTACTACTGCTCAATGTGTTATGTTGTGCTCTATGACTACAGAGTTGCAGAGGCAACATGAACACATGCTTCCTTATGAGATGCTTAAACACTTGGAAAGTTTGTATGCTTCACAAGCTCAAACTATGGAGTATGAGCTTCTTAGAGATCTTTTCAAGTGTAAGCTTCAAGAAGGAGACAAGGTCTCTGATCATGTTCTGAAGATGATTGGAATGATAGAGAGGTTAGCGACAATTGGATTGGAACTACCCGAGAAAGTCTCTGTCAGTCTAATCTTGCAGTCTTTGCCTGATTCATTTGAAAATTTCATTGTGAATTACAATATGAATAACACAAAAGCAAAACTGCCGGAGCTTCATAACTTGCTAAAGACCTATGAGTCTTCCACTGCTAAAAGCAAAGATGTACTCATTGTGAGTTCTTCTTCTAAAAATCCCACAAGCAAAGGGAAGAATAAGCAGAAGAAGAGAAAAGCATTTGATGCTGCATCTCAGAAGCCAAAGAGTGGAGATCATAAAAGGCCGAAGTTATCAAAAGATGAGTGCATTTTCTGTCATGAAAAGGGGCACTGGAAGAGAGACTGCGCAAAGTTCAAGGCACTAGGTGCCCAAGTTGCGGGCTGAGGTATGTTTATCATTGAGATAAATGTGTTTATTTTCAACTCACATTTTGGGTATTTGATGCCAACTATAGCTCAAACATTTTTGAAATGTGCAGAAGCTATGTGAGATGGAAGAAGATGGTCTATGCGTGCAAATGGAGCAATGGTTGCTATCGATTGAGTGAATTTTCATAGATTATATCTTCTTCAGAAAATAGACTAGATTTGAAAATTTACTGCTTTGTTTACTTTATGGATATTTTCTGTTCGAATGTTGGACATGGATGTTTTCTTTGAGTTTTGAAATAAATTTTGTTCATTTTGGTTGAATAAAATTGTTTTGAAGTGCATCCTTATCGAACAGATTGTGAATTGTGAACAAAGTACTATCAATGGTAATAATACTCGAGTAATATAATGTAATGAATCAGCAAATCTTTGACGTTAAGACTTGGTCATGATGTTAAGAAAGCTAGACTATCTCATATTATTTGATTTTGAATCTTATCATATCGTTTTCCAGGAAAGAGGTATGAATCAAAGATATGCTCAAGTTCATTGATTATCTAAACTAACATGGAGTCCAATTAGATTGGTCATCTCACAAAATATCTCAAACGGATGGGGTATTTTAATGAGAAGTTGAATTTTGTTGGACATGATTCCATCCATGATATGTTTTACCGGGTCTCTATATACTTATTAAAATCTTTTGAATTATTCTCGGAGGATAATATTAATTGTTTCCTACGCAGTTCAAATCAAATACACAAAACCTAGGGTTTTGAGTTCTAAGCCTCCATTATTCTCTCTGGGAATTCCTAGCGTTCCTAGTTTGAATATACACCGTGAATTGGATTCTGCACCTGAATGATTCGACACGTGGATACCTCTAGTGGTGGATTCGCGCTCCAGGACAAGTCAGTATCGCTTGTGTTCTACGGAAGAAACTGTAAGTTTTTCCCTTTTATCCACGTTGAATCTCTACGCATGATATTAATTGTAAATCTAGATCCGTTCGTTGATTAATTATTCCGCTGCGTTCATTAGATGAAATCAACGAAACCCAACATTTATGTACTCCAAGCCCCTTGAATTTATTGCTATTTTTGGTGAGGGAGGGTACTCTAATGATAGAATTTTGAACAGACATAGATGGGGTACTTCGGACTGAGTGACTTTCGTATATTCGAGGCCCTGATTTAAGCAACTATTTTCGATTTTTTTGTTTTATTTATTTATTTTTAAAATGATGTTTATCCTTGAGATTGCTGAAGCAACCTTGAATTTATCTGCAAAATTATATTTTGCTCGTTGAATTTGAAGTCCCTCAGTATAGCGATTCCCCATTCGCCGAGACAGGATTCCCAAGTATTTTACACTCATCTCGAAGCATCCTCATTTTTCTCGAACTATCGTCTTCGGACCGGAGCCCCTGCGAAACTTCCTCTTCAAACCGTTTCTGATTCAGTTTTGGTCGAACGATTGTTGGATTGCGGGCACACTTTAATATCTGAGCGATGCTGTTCGATCTGACTTTTAAGGGTTGAATATCCAATTTTAGGATAATTGTCTTGCCCGGTGTCCTTGGTTGTTCTGACAATTGGAGGGGTTCATGATTGGTTAGAATACAATCATCCAGGGAATAGCTCGTTACCATGCTTAAGCTGTACTGAAGGTGAGGTAATTCACGAAGGCAAGATATGCCGACGTCGAGTTGCTCTGCGACCATTGCAGTTCCTCGCTTTGCTCCAAGTAGTTGGAGAAATTGAGTAGTTTTCCCGGTGACTACCGAGGACTCGTCGCCTGATCGCATCTGAAACTCTTCTTCTAAAGAAGCAGTCACTATCGCTCGAACCATTAGTAGTTGTTCGAAGCAGGAGGATAAAAAACGGCGTCTTCTTTGTCTTTGAATAACATAAGTATGACAGAGGGTTGAAGGAAGAACTCCTTTAACCTTTTATTTGATTCAGACATGGAGTTCGTCTTTTTGATTTTTCCTTCTCTCCCACGGACGAACTAAAAAGCAGTTCGAACTAAAAGTAGTTCGAACTATAAAAACAGTTCTAACCAAAAAGCAGTTCGAGCTTAAAGTAGTTCGAATTATAAAAGCAGTTCGAACTAAAAGTAGTTCGAACTATAAAAGTAGTTCGAATATTATTTTCGATTCTATTCAGGCCCTCCTTCTAGCGCCAATTGTTGATGCTGAAATTTGATTCAAATAATGCCCGAAGGAAAATGATATATTGACTACTTGAAAATGAATATATTTGTATTAAATGATGTTTTTTAATACAATATAATTGATATTAAATGTTGTTGAATAAATCCTCTCCTTCCTCTTTAATGGGAGGAGTTATTTATAATAAATGAAAAAGACTAGTGTCCCTTCATGAAAAGAGACATCCATTGGTGAATGGCTTCTTTCAAAAGTCGTGTCCCTTTAGTTGAGATATCACTTCGAACTGACAGCTCGAACTGACAGCTCCTCGAACCAACATAGTACTTCGAATAATAGCTCTTCGAACGGATAGCTTTGGCCTAGAAGTAGCTTCGGCTCATAACCTGTTCGGTCCAGAAGTAGCTCGAACTCGAAAGAGCTCGGTCAACCTTGAGCTCGAACTCGGAATTTGTGTTTGGTTGAACAGCTTGCCTTAGAATATTTATTTTGTATTTTTGTGCTTCTTTCTTTGGATTTTCTTCTTTGATGGACTCCAAAATGGGCTTGCTCATTTTTGGGTCATAACAGACATCAAAATGCAATTAATTGCAAACGATTTCAATAATTACTAGCAGAAAGAACACCACCAACAACTTATCGCGGCAGATAAAATTATCGCACCAAAATAAAGCAAGATAGAAAATAGTAATAAAGAGGCACAGAAGGTGTTCGACGAAAGTACTAGTTAATCCGAGAAAAGAGACATAAATAACTACTCCCTCCATCCCACGCGAATTGCCCTACTTTTTTTTTTATTTGTTCCACTTCATTAGTCCACTTTCTAAAAATAACAACCTTTTCACCCTCAACAATAAAAAATTAATTACACCCTCTACATTCAACAATCACAGTCCTTGATTATTGTGTTCAGTCAAATTCGAACTATTCGAGCGAGACTAAGGGAGTACTTCTGATGAAACAGAAGTCGGTAGGAATAGATTAAGAATCACTGAATTCCAGCAAATCTATAAAAACGAGCGGACAAGAGCAAATCCTGCTTGGCGAAAAGGCTCGGTTCTAATTAATCTCCTCGTAGTGCTTCCACAATTCTGATATGTAGCATGAATCATAGACTTCGGTATATACCCATTACCAGTGCCGGTCCTGACAATATAGGGTCCGTGGGCAAAAGATAAATCGGAGCCTTTAATATTTTTATATTTAAGTTATAAAAATAATTTTTATTATAATTAATAATTAGCACATTATTATTATTATTATCATTTTGTGATATTTTGAGTATTTCATTGTATTATATAAATAATAGATTATTAACATTGAAATTGAACAACTTCAATTTCATAATAAGATTGATAGCTAATTCCAACGAACAATCTACTAAATTTTAGGGTCCATAAATATTAATTTATACATATATAATAAATTACAAATTTGAGGGCCCAATATCATTTATATATATGGACTCTAGATTTTAGGGTCTCATACATAGAGTGATGTACATTTAGGGCCCAAATATCACTCTATATATATAAAGTTGACCATAAATTCTGGGCCCTAAGACCATGCCCTCCCGGCCCATCCTCTGGGTCGGGCCGGGCCTGCCCATTACCGCTCGTCTACTGGTGATTCGAACGTGGGCATATGGCCCGGATTTATTCGTCCATCGAAGTGCAGACCACATGTGGTAAGTACTTGAAAAAAATGTCCATCGTGAGTCTTCGGAGTTATGCGCTCTATTCCCATCATTTTTGCATCACAAATGGCTCCTTCCTTATTATGAAGGAAACAAAATCAAGGAGAATCAGATCCATTCACTAGCAATTGAGAGCAACAAATTTGAACAAAATAAGGAGAAAATAGACAAATTACAGATGTGATTTTTCTTTATATATGCCATGACATCTCTTGGTATCTTTGCCACAATTTAAATTTCCTTTGAGGCGGTGGTTTGCGATTGCTTCGAAATCATCTCGTGATTCAATTTTGAGGGTGCGCTTTATCCCGGAGCAATAAGACTTGCTCTGGATCCTCCATTCTTTCCTTTTTTTCTAGTCTTTTCCTACATACGGTACCAATTGTTCATGCATGAAATTTTACGAATGGAGAATTGTTTGAGAATTTTATTAATGAGAATAAGCAGAACATAAGCTATGCTTTTACAATAAGATCTGCTCTCATTGATTATAAATAATATAAGTTCTTTTATTAAAGTTAAATAGCCGAGCTCGATGGAGCCAAGTCGAGATCAAATAAAAAAATCTAAGCTCGAGCCTCGGATTTTTCGTGGAGCTAGAGTTTTATCGTACTCGGCTCTTAATCACCCCTAGTTATTTATCCCTTAAATGTTTTCATCAACATGTCCGGTATGTCGCATACTCGTATATCACCTGCCCCAAGTTGTGACAAATATCAAAATAAATGTACATATCTTCCAACATTCCAAAGTTTAGATCATCCCAAAAAAAAAAGTAAATAATATTAAATAAATATACATAAGTTTTAAAAAATAATCTATTTTCTCCAATAGTAGTAAAAAATATATAAGAATATAGACAATAAAATCATTAGAATATTATACACTTAAGTTGATGAAAGATTATAAACTTTAATTAATAGTGAAGTTGGGACATGCCAAGCTCAGAGGTGGCCAATTCGAACCGGAACTGCCCGAACCGGCCGGGCGGTTCACGGTTCTGAACTGAAACCATCCCAAACGGTTCGGAACCGGAATCGGAACCTTGTCTGGATGGGCCGGTTCAGGTTCCACCCCCAAACCAGAACCGGAGCGAACCGTCGGGAAAAAAATTAAATAAAAAAATCAAAAAACGGTTCCAAACCGGCGGGATAAAATTTTTGAAAATTTGAAAATCGACGAATCAGAGAGCGCCACGTGTCGCCGAATAAAAAATAAAATAAAATATATATATTCTTCGAACCGAACCGGAACCAAGTAATATGTTTCTCTCTTTCCCTCCTCTCTTTCTGGTCCTCATCGAAGCCAAGGCACCCCTATTACTTGCGATGAAAACTATAAGGCTACAGTTTTGAGATTTGCTTGTTCTGTTGTGATGCTTTGCTTTTAGTTATCAATTCAATTATATACATTTGAATTTCATATCAAACAGATGTCTAGCAGGTGGTAGAATATGGTTGTGGTGATGGCAGGTTCTAGATTGAAAAGAGGATACTGATAATGATTGTAAAAAAGAACAATCAATACTAAACTACACTATGTAGATCAGCTATGGATTTTATTCGGCTATCATGTTAGTGATATTGTCATTGGATTGTTACTTATGAATTAACTTCTGTTGAAGTTGTGTGCTTCCTCTTTAACTTTCCTTGGTCTGCAGATATAAACTAAGAAATATTGAGGAAACCGAGGCTGCAAAAAAGCTCTTACAATGACAACATTGTGCAGAACAGAATTAAGAATATGACATTAAATACTAAAGCAAGTAGATAAAACACAAAGCTTTATTAATATACTTATAATATACTTAATGTTTATTTTCCTTGAAGGAATGAGAATACAAATGTGAGTTTATATTAGTACAAAAGATATCTAAAAGCTAGGAAGATAAGATACATAAAGTCTAAACAAATATATGTAAGTATTTAATAATATCTCTAACAATATTAAATAAAAAAAATATAAATTTTAATTTTAACAAATATATAAAATTGGGCGACTAGTATATATGGAGTGCTAAATCATAGACTTTATTCAATTGTGAAATTGGGACCTTCCAAGTACTTCAGATTTGGGTTCCCTTCAACCTCAACCTGAAACGGCAGCTCATCTCCTTGACAATCCATTTGCTCCTCCACCATCTCCTTCGCAGACCGAACCACTGCTTCGCTGCACTGTATCAACCTTATTTTGTGCATTGTTGCTACTTCTCCCATCTCTCTAGGTATCCCCTCTAACTCTTTTATACTAAGAAGATGAAGCTGCTGGAGGCATGGCAGTCCTTCTACCGTCCACTGTTTCCAATATCGAATGGATTCCAACTCCAAGTATTTGAGCTTCGGGAATCGGCCTTGTTCTATTTCCCACATCCCACTTCCAAAGCATCCATACCACAACCGGAGCTTCTCAAGATGGGGCAGTGAACCTATCTTTTCCAGCATCTCTTCTTTCCACTCAAACTTAAAATTCATATGAAGAGTCAGACTCTTGAGGGAGTGTGGAAAGCTAAGCTTTTGCAGATTATAAGGATCTCCTCCAGAGAGAACAAAACAATTCATAAAGAGGGATTCTAGTTTAGATAGATACTGAATATTGCTAACACAATACCAATCATCATAGAAATATCTTGTTTTCAATTTCTTGAGATTTGGAATTCTCTTCACCACCTCTTCACTGCACTTGAAATTATTTATTCCCTTGAGGACTTGAAGATTCTCCATGATCACAACTTCCTCATCCATGTTGCTCCGAGGATCTGGGAGTTTCACCCAGGTCTTAATGAACTCAATATGCCTGAACTGACACATTTTCCAAATTGAGGCAGACAGAGTAGAATTGGAGTCTGATTGAAAATAAACAATAACTGTATGCAGATTCCAAAAGAGATGGAGTGAAGAGATGAATGTGAAGATGTTAATGCCATCAATTGTAACAAGAAGATGCCGCAAGTTTACATGTTGAACGAGTGTTGAGGGATTCAGGTAACTTTTATCTTTGAAGGTACGAGATTTGTATGCATGAAATGTTCTCACCAATCCAAAATTTTGGTACGGTGGGACTTCCCCGTCTTCACAAATAAAAGAACGAGCATGTGGCATAGATCGCAAGCCCTTAAGTACTTTCTTCTCTGAAGTGTTCCTCGGTATAACAATGCGCCGGCATTGTCTGTTTATGCTTCTTGATTGCCCTATCACATGGTAAAACCCATATTTCTCACCTTCCTTCAAGCATAAGTCTCTAAACAGATCATGGATTTTGCATCTCTTTATCTTTCCTGTACGACCAAATTTATGAATCATCATGAGATTTCTATCAACCAAGTTCTTCAAGAATCCCATTGCAATTGTTTCCAAGCTTGCGTCATTGACTGGTTTGAGAAATCCTTCAGAAACCCAGAGCTTGATGATTGTGGAAACTCTGATTTCATCATCTTCTTCAAACACCCCCATGTATAAAAAGCATGGCTTTAAATACAGTGGCAAATGATCATAGCTCAATTTCAACAATCTAAAGCAAAGCTCCTCATTCTCCAAATTCACAATGGAAGCTAAGTTGTTGCTCACTGATTCCCAACTTCCAAAAGTGAGTTCCCTTTTTCTCAAAATGCCTCCCACCACAACAATTGACAATGGAAGGCCTCTGCAGTTCTCCACAATCTTCTTTCCGATTTCCATCAACTCTGGAGGGCAGCTTTCCTCTCCAAACACGGTTTTTGAGAATAGTTCCCAGCTCTGATCCTCATCTAGAAACTCAATTTGAAGGCTATAATTCTTGTTCAATTCAGAGCCCAACTCTGATAGCCTCGTCGTCACTAATATCTGACTGCCATTTTTATTATCAGGGAAATAACGTTGTATAGCGTTCCATGCATCAATGCTCCACATATCATCCATCACAATTAAAAATCTTCTACCAAATAAAAATTTGCGTAACATCAATCCTACTTCATCATCACTCCTCTCCCTCACTTCTTCTCTATTTTGTTTAGTGACTTGAACAAGAACTTCATTAAGAAGCTCTCTGGTGTTGTATTTTTGAGAAACAGTTATCCAAGCACAAACATCAAAATGATTCTGAATAAGTTTGTGTTCATAAATAGTACGAGCAAGAGTAGTCTTACCTAAGCCACCCATTCCCACGATTGGGATGATTTGGCGGTCCCGTTGGTCTTGGGTGAGCTTGTCCAAGAGGCCAAGTAAGACAGCATCAGAGCACACCATGGAGCTGGAAGACAGAGAAGATCTAGCGGATGAAGGGACATCCTCATGAGCACGGAGAGCCACAACCTTATTCTTTGCAACCATCTCCGCCGCCTTTTGCTTGATAAAATCCATTTTTTCTATCACTCTCTCTAGATCTTGATAGAACTTGAGGATTTTGGTTTGTTTATCGTCTGCATCTTCTTGTTTCTTGGAAGCTCGGAAGCAGTTGAAAAAGCGGCTGATTTTGTCTGCATCTTCTTGCTTCTTGGAAGCTCTGATTACGGAAGCAGTTGAAAAATCAGTTGAATTAATGGTGTCCACTAAATGGGATTCGATAACATCTTCAGCTTTATGAGCCGCATCAGCAATACGCATCTCCCACGAATCATCTTCAGATTGAAAGGCTCCCAGAGATTCGAGCAAGGAGGTAAGGATTTGAGTGAGAGAATGAAGGTGTTGGGGGTCGATACAAATGGGAGGGGAATGATGTTGTTGGATATCATGTAAGATGTTCATCAGAGAAACCAAGGCTGCATAGGCCGCCGCCATGATAAAAGGCAAATGTGTGAGAATTCCGGAGATAGAATTTGGGAGATGGAATTTGGTTGGAAATATAAATGATTTCTTGTTTGCTTCTGGGAAATTGCCAAGAAGGGGTAATAAATTCGAGTTTATCACAAACATCTAAAATGTTTGCTACACAGCATTAGCAACACAAGTGTAGGGAGTTTGGACCCAGCATTCAAGTCTAAATTATTGTGCATAAAGTCTTTTTTATTTATATTTTTTTTTTTGGGAGAAAAAGAGATGTTGTATGGACACAAATTTCAAAATATCTTTCTCCTAATATTAATTGTGGAGGAGAAGGCATAAGAAAAAATAAAGGTAAAAACTTGCGTTAGGCACGCCTAAACAGTTTAGGCGGATTTTATCCATACTTAAATGAGTTCACCCACCCAAATAGAATTTATTAATCCCCAATTAGGATATATTAGATAAGTTTGAGTTTATGTTAATGGATAAAATCCGCCTAAATGATTAGACACGCCTAGTTTGAGACTTTTCCATTGTTGAAAAGTAAAGTTGTAGCCCCTTTCCTTCCCATTTTCCAACGAAGTTGAAGACCAGCAGAATAGCCAACTGATAAATGCTATTACCGAATATATTCCTCCACATGGACATGGTCCTTGTTATAAAACTATCATTTCTCCCAACGGGAGGCCTCTGCATCAGGTTTTCTACAAAATTTGAGTTTTGAGTTTCTACAAAATTATGACTATATATGTTAGTACGTTTTCCTACAACATGCCAAGTTTAGCAATGCATTGAGTATGATGGACTTTCCTTTTATTTCCTGCCCAGAAAGAAACAGAGTATAGTACTGTATCTACACAAATCGGAGAAACAGAGGCGAAGACTTCTTCTACACCTATTAATTAATAAGTAACAATCACAGCTGTAGAGAAGTGAGAGAGGACATGGATATGAATTCGAATACGACTACTTACCAACCCAATTAATTACTCTCTCTTGCGTCAAACTATATTAATGCCCCTATTCCCGTTTAGGAAAAAAAAAATAAAAAAAATCGCGTATGCCTACCATAGACACAAATTAATACCTTCGTAAACTGAGGTAGCGATATAATATTGTCGGTAGAGTCAATTTTAATTATTCTCAACATTTCTTATTAATTATCATATTAACATATATTCACGATAGATATTAGAAGATTCACGATCCAAGTCTGGACATAGACATGAAGACTTTGACCCCAAAACAAAGTTGGCAACTTTTCCTAATTAAATCTGGACTGCAACTGCTGGATAATCCAGGTGAGCTGCATTAATTTCTACTTCTATTCTTCTCCCTCTCTCGTTTGGACTCTGTTTCCAGTTTTTAGTTAAAACAAGACACTAGTATATATGTGATTCCCAAACCATTTGGTAGATGCTGCAGAGTGCATGCTTATAATGACCCACATAAGATAAGTTTTTAGATATTTAGAGTAAGATTAAATAACATACTATAATCATTTTTTTTAAACTATTGCAATTATAGTTAAAGTTTTGTTTAGAAATGCATTTTTCTTATTATCCCTTATTGTTTGATAATTATACAGTTCCTGGATTTTAAATATCTGCAGCATATATGGTTTTGCAAGAGACAATCATGAACATTAAACTATTATTTTAATCAATTGAAATAAAAACATCAATAAACCCAAGGAAGCATCTGCAATCTGCATGATGTGTCAGCAGCAGAAAGAGAATGCCATGCCTAATATGTAGGGTTAAAGGGATTTGGTGTTGGGCTGGGCAAAATCCATGCCCATCTGATGTTGTGTTATATTTTAAGTCCATTTAGTGTTTTTTTATTATTCAGGCCTACATGTTTTGGCCCAGTTTAGTTACTTTAAATAGTTGTTTAGCGGTTGGAATGGTTATGGATAGGGTTTGTAATTAAACCGAGTCGAGCCGAGTGGTGTCGTACTATGTCGGACTCATTTAGTATCGAATCAAACTTTTTATCGAATATATTGAAGTTCACGAACTTTATCGAGCTTTCTTCAAGCCTTAACAAACTTTCTAAATTTAGAATATATTTAAAATATTCATTATTATTTTGAAAAATAATTATTTATTTCAAAATTAATATTATATCCATGTTCAAATTAAAGTTTTTCTCATTATTAGAAAGATATATCATTATTGTTACTATTAAATTATTAAAATAATAATTTTATAAAATTAATTATTTTATATTTCTTACTAATTTTAGCTAACGGGCTTGCTCCCGAGTTCTATAGTATGATGCTTAAGTTTGGCTCATTTAATAAACGAGTTTGAACGAACTTTTATCGAGCCGATATCAGGATTATGTATCCGATACCTCTGATTCTGCGAATCCCTTTTATCCTTTCATAATTGAGTGTATACTGGAACATCTTTCTGTTGTTTCAAAGCCTTACTATTTTCTTTTGCTGTTGAAGACCAGCAGAATAGCCAACTGATAAATGCTATGACCGAATATGTTCCTCCACATGGTCCCGGTTATAAAACTATCATTTCTATCTACGGCCACTATGCATAAAAATGTCGAATCAATACACTACTAAAACCTAAAAATTTTCGAGTTAGGGGGTGCTGGAGCCCCCCTTTATACATGTGAATCAGCCACTGATAATGATGATGCAATGTATGATTTATGAACAACAATCAGTAGGGAAATTCATATAAAAATCAAGACACACTTGGACCATAATATTAGAGCAGCTTCTGGAAACACTTCCAAGTCAATCAAACTCATAACTACAAAAAATAAATATCAAATCGTAAAAGTTTCCTATTCAAAGCTGGGTTTTATATATTTTACACCAAGTCAAATACAATGATGACCTGCACCATATGGATATTGGCAAACATATATGATGCTACTCTTGGTAGTAATGTCTTCAAAGTTAAGGCGAGATGTTTTTTGAGTTCCTGCACAATGATTGTTACCGAAATTGGACGACGAAAATAATCAACACAAACAACAACACACTGATATACGTGGTTCGGCAATTACCTACATCCACGGAGGGTTATACTATGATTTTATTGCTGGACAAAATTGGCTACACGATTACACACAGAAAAACACACAGAAGATCTCTCTGAAACTCTCTCTCTCAGCTGAACGAAGAAGATGACTCTATTTCTGTCTAACTCTCTAACTGCTAACTGTAACAGACTCTTCCAACTATTCCTCCGGATCTCGAACATGTGTCATCAATCTATCTGGTTACTTATAAAACATAACCTCCAAAATAACAGACTTCAGCTTCACACTACTCAGACATAAACTAACTGCACAGCACTTCAACAAATCAGAATTCCAACATGCACAAACTTCAACATGTATGAAAGTCTAACATGCATGAAGTCATATCACTTCAAATCTCCCTCGTGACTTCATGTATGCCCGAATCACCAAACATGTCCATCACAATATTTCCCTCAAGCCAGTTCCATTACAGAACGCACAAGCTGATCACAAGATCAGCAAACTCCCATCTTGAAACTTAGATCTTGGAATCACCTTTGTTAGAGCATCAGATTCTGAGTCTTCCTTTCTTTCAAACATCAAACTAAGATGTAAAGTACCTTTAAGATACCTCAAGATTCCCATCAGAGCATTCCAATGATCTCTTCCAGGACATGACATGAATCTACTTGTCATGCTAATCGAGTAACATATATCAGGCCTTGTACATATCATCATGTACATCAAACTCCCTACCAAACTTGCATAAGGTATTTGATCCATATACCTCAACTCATCTTAAGTGTTTGGCTTCATTGCTTCACTCAATTTTGTGTCCGAACTCAGAGGTAAAGCAAGACATCTATGCTGTCTCACCCCAAACTTCTCAATAACCTTGAGTAAGTACTCTTCCTGCTGTAGCTTTAATCTCCCAGCTGATCTTTCCCTCTGAATGTCCATCCCCAAGATCCTAGATGCTTCACCTAGATCTTTCATGTCAAACTCTGCCTTTAAGTCAGCTTTGACTTGCTTGATATCAGATATATGCTTCCCTGCTAGAAGCATGTCATCCACGTATAAGAGTAAGTACACCAAACTAGAATCACAGCCTTGCTTCAGGTAGACACACTTGTCAAACTTAGACCTGTTGAAGCCAATCTTTAACATATGAGCACCAAACCGTTTGTTCCACCGTCTCGGACTTTGTTTCAACCCATAAAGCGACTTCTGCAACAAACATACTTGATCTTCCTTTCCAGGTTTAGCAAACCCTGGTGGCTGATCCATATAAATGATTTCCTCTAATTCATCATGTAGAAAAGCTGTTTTAACATCTAACTGATGTAGCTCAAGATCCTGCTGCACCACAATAGCTAATAGGATCCTAATTGAGCAATGTTTGACAACAGGTGAGAATACCTCAATGTAATCCACTCCTTCCTTTTGGGTAAAGCCTTTTGCAACTAATCTTGCCTTGTATCTCACTTGTGGTGGACCTGACTTCTCAATCTTCCTCTTGAACACCCATTTGCAACCAACTACTAATTGAAACTTTGATTTATCTGCAAGGATCCAAGTTTCATTCTTTCTTAGTGATTGCATCTCTTCAATCATAGCTTCTTGCCAAAGAGTACTTTTTGAACTTGTGCATGCTTCTTCAAATGTCTTTGGCTCTGTATCTTGCAGCTTCTCTGCAATATTTAGGCTTAGAAAAATAGCATCTGCCTCTGAAAATTTTCTAGGAGGATGGATCTCCCCCCTCACTCTGTCTCTTGCCAACCAGTAATTTGTTAGAGTTGGCTGTCTGTTGATGTCAGACTTTTCTGCACCAGAAGTTTCAGGTTTTTGTTCTTCAACTTCAGGTTCATCCTTCACATCCTTGAAATCATATGCTGTTTCAGATGCTTCTTCTTCAGATACTACACCCTTATCTTTCCTCTGCAAATAAGGCATCACCAGCTCATTGAATGTAACATCCCGGCTAGTAATCATCTTTTGTTGGTTTGGCTCTATACACCATAACCTGTATCCTTTTGTGCCAGAAGGATACCCAAGCATAATGCACTTCAAAGCTCTGGGAACTAACTTATCTTGCTTAGTATGAACATAAGCAAGACAACCGAAGGGTCTCAAATAAGAGTAATGTGGTTTCCTCCCATACCACATCTCATCTGGAGTTTTGAGCTCCAAGGCAGTAGATGGGGACTTGTTTATCAAGTGACAGGCTGTAGCCAAAGCCTCACCCCAAAACCCCTTCGACAAACCAGCTCCAAGCAACAAACACCTCACCCTTTCCAAAAGAGTTCTATTCATCCTTTCAACCACTCCATTTTGTTGTGGGTTGTATGGTGTGGTTCTATGTCTCTTGATTCCCTTTTGTCTGCAAAAGGAATCAAATTCTTCACTCAGGAATTCCATGCCATTATCAGTTCTTAGGCATTTAATCTTCCTTCCCTTCTCATTTTCAACCAGGTAGGTCCACTCTTTAAATTTCTGTGCAGCTTCATCTTTTGTTTTCAGAATATGAACCCGCACTCTCCTGCTATAATCATCAACTATGGACAGAAAGTATCTTCCTCCACCAAGTGTTTCTGTCCTAGACGGCCCCCTTCCACTTTGATCATTCCTGATAATCACTGAACACTTCTCCATTTCCTTTTGTTTGATGGCTGAAAGTACATCTTCTAATGAGATTCCCTCTGATCTTCCATACACCATAGCATCCTTCACACTTGAGTAGGATTTAGGCAATGCATTTAGGAGGTGTATGGCCTTATCTTCATCATCGATCTCTACCCCAATACCTTCAAGCTCATCCACAGCCTTGTGGAAGTCATCTTATTGATCTAGCAGGTTTCTTTCATCATTAAACTTGAAACCATAGAGCCATTGCTTCATATAAATCCTGTTTGCTATAGATTTAGTTATGTACAGCTTTTGTAACTTCTTCCATATGTCTGCAGCAGTCTTCTCCTTGGAGACCTCGCGCAGAACCTTGTCATCCAAACTGAGGAGTAGAGAACTCATGGCACTATCCATCAACTTTGCCTTCTTCTCAGCTGTCTCTCCAACAAATGCTTTGTCAGAGTCGGGCAGAAGGGCATCTACCAGCCCTTCTTTAGAGAGTATAGCTCGGATCTTAATCTTGCAGAGCCCTAAATCATTTTTCCCAGAAAACTTATCGATTTCAACTCGACTTGAAGCCATAACAATCAAACACAGATAATTCCCTTTCTTCACAGAAAATTCACAAACCCAGAAAACAATTTCACGAACAGCAATACTAAATCAGGAAGATCGAATCACTCAAATTCCACAAGATTCGCAATCAAATGAACAACAGTTCTAAACTTCCCAAAACCGAATACAGAAATCCCAGAAAATCCAAACATAAGACTACTCGATGTCTTATTGATCACAAACGAAACAAAAATACTCACAGAAACGAATTTCTTCAAAGAACCTCGCTGCTGCTCACACGTCCTCTGCGTGACAATTTCTCAATCCCAGAATTTGATCACCGTCGCCCCGATTCCTACAGACGGCGTCACTTTGTTACCGAAATTGGACGACAAAAATGATCAACACAAACAACAACACACCGATATACGTGGTTCGGCAATTGCCTACATCCACGGAGGGTTATACTATGATTTTATTACTGGACGAAATTGGCTACACGATTACACACAGAAAAACACACAGAAGATCTCTCTGAAACTCTCTCTCTCAGCTGAACGAAGAAGATGACTCTGTTTCTGTCTAACTCTCTAACTGCTAACTGTAACAGACTCTTCCAACTAATCCTCCAGATCTCGAACACGTGTCATCAATCTATCTGGTTACTTATAAAACGTAACCTCCAAAATAACAGACTTCAGCTTCACACTACTCAGACATAAACTAACTGCACAGCACTTCAACAAATCAGAACTCCAACATGCACAAACTTCAACATGTATGAAAGTCTAACATGCATGAACTTTAACATGCATGAAGCCATATCACTTCAATGATCACTATGTTTGTATGTTTTCCTACAAGATGCCAAGTGTAGCCGGGAATCATCTACGGGCATTGGGTAGGATGGCAATGCATGACTCCTGAAATGTGAAAATTTTGGTCCCATGAAAACAATTTTTTTCTTTTTTTTATTCATAATTTTTTTGTCTTCTTGTTAGGACACCGACCTCAGTGCAAAGTTGTAGAATATCAAAATTTAAAAGATAATATCAAAATAGAGTTAAAAAAAGGTAAAATTTTAATATTTCTACTTTTTTTTGCATAATTTATTATACAAAAAAAGTAAAAATATTAAAATAAAATTATAAACTTCTAACAATCCCCATATTAAAATTGCAAAGGCATACTAGAAGAAGAGAAAAAAATTGTGTATAGTGAAAAAACCCTATCTATTAATCTATTTATCATTTACTTGATTTTTCCTAATTTATTTATATTTTTAAAACTTTTTTATTAATATTTTCAAAATTCCCGTCCAACCCTGCCTAGCCCGTACAGACGGTCCGCACAACCCGCCTAATCGCGGCGCCTAGCCATCTAGGCGGCGCCTAAGCACCCTATAGTTTTAAAACTATATAGGGTAGCCTTATAGGTCCTTTTCCGGATGGCTGGTGGCCGCCTAGTCAGTACTTTACAACAGAGCCTCAGTGTAATGAGTGTGGGTAGTCTTAGAACATAACACCCCTGCGCCTCAACCTTTAGTCAGTATTTAACCGTTGTCTTTCAACGTTTTTCTTGTAGTGAATTCAACAATAACTTGATATGATTAACATGATAAAAAAATAAGTAATAAATAACAATACTTAAATTGAATAAAATCACAGTAATATAAATAACAATATAAAATAATTGTATAAATCAAAATAAAATATTTATTTATTAATTTGTTAACGGATATTTGTATCTAGTCCGATTTCAATCTGATTAACTGCTGAATCAGAATCCAACATAAATTTTTCGTGTGATAAGGATTCGGATCTGATGGGCCTCAATTTATTTAAATTTATTATTATCGTATTTTTTTACTTAACACAAGAGAAGAAAAAGCGTTCTTTTGTCATTGTACCACGAACCTTTTTGTAAATGCTAAGATTTTTTCATTTTTTTATAAATAAAAAATTATCTAAAAAAAGAATTAGATAGGATAACTTCAACCTTTTCAACTGATAGTGAAAGAACGAAATCGGGGTACATACCAATACCGAGTACGGGTAAAAAAATAGAGATGGAAAGAAATAACTCTCGCGGCCCAGAATCAAAAAAATCAAAGTTTGGGCCATTAAATATCTTGTATCCATAAAACATCTGGCGTAACATAGATAATAAATAAATAGGGGTTAATATAATTCCAATTGCCATTACAAAAGTAATTACGATTTTTGTCATTAAAAGAAGTTTTGGACTAATTCGTATCAAATTATCGAGTCACAGCACAATCGAGTCACAGCACAAGCGGGACAGAAATGGTGACTGAAAAACTCCATTCAAGTCTGGTTGTGCTATTGCCTCAAGCAAGGTCTGGACCACTCGGGAGCTGATCATAACCGTCGTGCTGTGTGGCAGTCGTGGCTCCTCTGTCGACAGGAATGCACTTCAAAACTACTGCAATAGGCATGCTCACAGCTCCCAGTAGAATGCTGAGTAGCCACAGTTGCCAGTTCAATGGAACAGTGCTACCAAATCTTCCATGGGATATTTGGAAACTGGATATTCATAGGAAATGAACATCCAGTTTCCAAATATCCGGCGGAAGATGTTGATCTTCTCAATGTCGCGACTGTTGAGCTCATTAAATACCTGGATGCATAGAAGATTGAGGAGCAGCAGAATAGGCAACTGTTAAATGCTCTGACATAATATATTCCTCCACATGGTCCTAGTTATAAAACTGTCATTTCTTCCTACGGAAGGCCTCTGCATCCGGCCGTCGCGTGGTGGTTCAGTGGCCAGTGCAAGTGCACCTAAAGTGTCCACAATTAGGTTCACCCGAAGCAGCTGCACAAGCAGATATGAAGTTGATCATAAGAGCAACAATGTTTAAGCGAAAGCAGAAACGCTTTATTTCCAAAATAGGTGATTTTATGCACTCAAAATGGCTTCCATTTGTATGGATTTATTATGTGTGTAAGTGCAACTGCAGCAAGAGCCTTCAAGTCAGTGCTTCAGGGGTTTCTTCTTTCTAATGAAGGGTAAGCAACTCATTGTAATACCTGCTAAACTCAAGGTTGTAAAAATTGCTAAGCGCTAGTCTAGCGCTTGGGTGGGGTCTAGCGCCTAAGCAGTTTAGGCGGGGCCTAGGCGTTTTCTAGGTGAGAGTTAATCGGTAAATAATTTTTCATTTTTAATATTTATTATAACATTTATCAATAGATAAAAATTAAAATTATATAAATTTTGATTGTTTTCTTTAAAAAACATAAAAAATAGGCCGCCATATAGCCTGCTTAGTCGGCCACTTAAATCGGCGCCTACGCGGATTAACCGCCCTAGGCAGTGTCTAGACGTTGATTACTCGCCAAACCGCCGACTAGACACGGGAATTTGAGGGTATTCGTTGCAGACTGCATATCCTCTGTTGCTTTGCCCCTCTTGGAAGTAAAAGTCTAGTTATCGAATCTCTGCTCAAAATAACAGATAGAATCTGAAGGGGAAGCAAAATAGTGTAGCTGGCCTTTTTCCTGCTCTAACACGCCAGTTTCCTCTCTACTTGAGAGGACTAAGCATTGTCTTCCAAATATTTGTTGATCCATCTGAAGGCTGTTCTGATCAGGTTTTAGGCGCTGTGGCCGTAGTCATATCAATTCTCATCTTCCGAAATCCAGTTACCTCAATCGGAATTCGGAATTCTTGGTTACACGATGACAGTCATGGGGGTAACAGCTTACGGAGAGACCAAAAAGAGATACAAATGATCGAGCTCACCGGCAGCGTGGCGTATCCATAAATTTAGAATTGAGGATACAATTAAGAATGGTTCGGTAAAGTATAAAATACATTTTTCACCATACCGTATATCGTAACGAATATCACGGTATGAGAAAAATTCATACCGTTACCGTACCATACTTTTCGGTATACCAAACTTTCGGTATGACACGGTATACAATTACACATTCAGTATACCATCACTATACCAAGATTTTTTGATATATACTGTACAATTTTCACGGTTGTTTATGTTGAAATTTATTTCTATCAATACTAATATAATATTATTATGAAGTGAAGAGGGAATATATAATTTTATTTTTAGTTTATTATTTTAAAATAAAAATAAGAGTAAAAGATATTGTTCCTTTATCATACCGAGAATTTTCGATATAGTAATATGATACTTTGCAAAAAATTATGTTAAATAAAAATAATTAGTAGATATATTATGTAAAGATACATAAATTATATGTGAAGAGTTGCATTCAAATTCGAACTAAATGTCCTGAATGAACTATGAACTTTTCATTGTTTGTGTGTATAATTGATCATTGTAGTGTATATGATAGTTCATTAAAGTACTTAATTATAATATTTCATTATTGTGTGTGTAATTGATCATTATAGTTTTTGGTAGACTGTGTGACTGCCATAGTTTGTGTATGTGCATGAAAATGTTGCTGGTTATTTCATTTTTGGTGCAGTCGGGTTTTTTGTTTTGAAGGAAGGAGTGAGAAGTCGTGTTTATCACTTATTAAGTCGTGGGTGAAAAAGGATAGAAAGGGAGCTGAACACGTGTGGCGTGGTGATTGGCAGATACATTTTATATTTCTGTTAAAACCAGTTACCATCATCGTCGTCTTCGTTAGAGTGAGAAAAGGGAAGCTAGGGTTTTCTGAGTTCCTGTGTGGAGAGAAGATTGTTCTGTGTGATTCTGAGATTCTTGTAACTCCGTCTGATAATAAAATTTCTTTTAACCCTTTCTTACGATTCAAGTCTGTTGATCGAGAGTGTTGAAGGTTTCCGGTTGCATGCAAACGTAACAGTAGTGTATATGATACAGTAATGAGGTATTATACACACTATAATGATCAATTACACACACTACAATGAAAGTTCATAGTGTATATATATAATATATATATATATATATATATAGAGGAGGGACCATATGATAATAAATAAGTATATTAAAAATAAGAATGAATCTTATCCATTAGATCTAATTAAATCAATGGTTGATATCTAATCAAGCAACATTTAAAACGCAATCAAGCAATAAATGATCAAGCAACAACTGAAATAAAATCAAGCAACATTGTAATCAAGCAACAATTAAAACACAATCAAGCAACATTGTAAAGGTAATCATGCGGCTTTATCATTTTATCACGGAATGAATTTTTATCACCGGATCCAATCCCTATATATATATATATATATATCTATATATATATATATAGATATATATATATATAGAGTAGTGTTCATTTCTGAACTAAGTGTTTGTGAATGAACAATGACCTATAATCTAACCATTAATTTTTTGAATCTGATGGTTATAATAATGACACGTGGCAGTCATTAAATTTATTTATTTATTTGAAAGGGCATTTTAGGTAGTAAATATTATTATATTTTATAGTAGATTTGATAATTATGGTAGTTACCTAATTTTTTGGGATTTAATTTATTTAGCTTCTTTTAGGGTTCAATTAATTTGTTAATTCACCCTCTCCTTCACGATCGTCCACCCTCTCCCTCATGATCGTCCACCCTCTCCCTCACCATCGTCCGGCCACCAGCCATGGCTCTCCCCTCTCGTCTATCCCCTTCTCGCCGCCACAGTCGCAGCCCGTCGCTGCTCGTCATCTCGTGCCAATCAATCCCAGCATCAAGTTCTCTCGTCTATCCCCTTCTCGCCGCCACAGTCGCAGCCCGTTGCTGCTCGTCATCTCGTGCCAATCAACCCCAACATCAAGTTCCACTTGGACGATTTTCGACCAGTCTTAAAGTCCGATTTGCGATTTGGCCATTCCACTTGGACGATTTTCGTCCAAGATCCGCTGTTATGACTAGTTGTTTGCTGCCTGGTCTCATCTGGCGATGTCGACGTCATTCTTCGAATCCGGCTGACACTTGGTGGATCGCTTTCATGTCTAGATTTTTTTTTTCTGTCATATGCGATTGTCATTTTTATTTTATGTGAGTGTCATTATTTATGAATAAATGTATCATTCTTCGAATCCGACTGACACTTGGTGGATCGCCTTCACTTCTAGAATTTATTATTTTTGTGTCATATGCGATTGTCATTTTTATTTTATGTGAGTGTCATTATTTATGAATAAATGTATCATTCTTCGAATCCCTGTTTAACGAATAATTAAAATTGTTTATACATTTAATGATAATATATTACTGGAAGTTGAGAGAATAACCTTATAATGACACACAAAGTCATAAACAATGACACACAAAGCAATAAACTGTAACGTCCCGTATTTTTCCACCCTTTTATTTAATAAATTACGAAGCAAATGTCGCTACAACCATTATATTATTAATATCATCAAGCGACTTCTCTATGATATCCGAATTATATCTGCGAGGACGAATAGTAAAATTCGATAAATAAATAACGGATGACGATCGGAATAATTTATTCGACTCGGAAATATTTAATATTATCGTAGCGACGCGATTGGGCCGAGTTAATTATTTAAGCCCAGCATTTTTATTTATTTGGAGAATTGGGCTAAGAGGACTCTATTTATTTAAAGTGTTGGGCCAATTTAAATAGGAGCCCACATGAGAATAAATAAAATAGCCCAACTAATTAATTTAGCAAGTCCATGTATATTTCCTTATTTAAATTCATAATTATCGAAATAAATATCGAGATTAGACTTTTAGTCCGGAAAATATTTATATTATATCGATATTACCTCCGAGGCAAATTCCGGAGTTTAATTCCATTAAAGGGGGTGACCAATATTTTCAACACACATATATATATACACGAGATGATGATCGATTTTAAACGCGAGCCAATGGATATATGATCGAGTTGTTGGAATAATTAATTCCCTACTTATTAATTTTATTAGCCATATTATTCCTATTTTAGAGATGAGAACTTAATTAAATATGGGAAGACCCATATTATTATTTTATGCCCAAATATTCATACGACGTCCGATTGAGACGATTCGAAATGCCAAAGCAAGAATTCAAAGAGAGAAAAATTGTCGTATCATTTATTTAAATTATCGGATGCAAGACCATAGTAATAAAATTTAATTAGAGATCATGGGATATATTTATTCCATCATATATGTAGTGATATGATTGCTCTAGCCCCTATTTTGGCAATTCACCCACAAGGGCAATGAGTTACAAAATAGAATTTAAATCATTAGAGGGCAAACATGGAAAGTATAGTTGTGATCATTACACACTATCAATCAAAGCATGCAACACTATTTTTATACTCCACCCTCTCATATTTTCCCTCACCAAAATCGACATACACCCCCCCATAATTGTTGAAAATTCATTTTTTTTTTATTATTTTATCTCCATAAATTATTACAACCTTATATTAAATCATGCAATTATTTTTCCTACACTCCAATTATGAAAGATGGAATATTATTATTCCCCACCATGATCACTACACTTCAATTATGAAAGATGGAATATTATTATTAATAATAATTATTCCCCACCATAATCACTACACTCCAATTATGAAAGATGGAATATTATAATTAATAATAATTATTCCCCACCATGATCACTATACTTCAATTATGAAAGATGGAATATTATTATTAATAATAATTATTCCCCACCATGATCACTACACTCCAATTATGAAAGATGGAATATTATTATTAATAATAATTATTCCCCACCATAATCACTACACTTCAATTATTTTATTTTCAAAGTTCATTTAATCATTCCACTCCACCCCATTATCACCAAAAATTCATTTTATATTTTGGTGGATTAGTTGGTGGATGTTCCAAATGGGAACCACATATTTATTCTTTTGGCAATTTTTAATCAAAAGTTATTCCCTTCTTTGCCTATAAATAGGGAGTGTATTTGCATTCATTAATCATCCCATAAGAAGAAAAATATTTGGTGTTTGTTTCTTCTCTCTAAGTTCTTCTTATTCCTTTGTGCATTTTTCTTGCAAATTTTGGTGATCTTTGGGCCAACATAAAACACCTCCAAAACAGCCCCTTTGAAGCTTCAATATCCAACTCTTCCCCCACCTATTGAGCCTCCATTTTTACATAAACCTTATCTCCTCAACCTCCTCTACGCAATGACGTAAGAAGCCCTATGATCGGAACACATTGATCTCAAGCACGAAGTAGAATCAAGCTTCAAGTAGATGATTTCTACACTCCCTACGATTTCCTTGTTATGAATATGTGATTGCATGTAGGATCAAGAAGTCACAAATTAAATTCTTAAGGGAAATGGATTAGATGAGCATGCCTAGGCCTAAGCTTGTTATATGTTGCATATTGATGAGCATAGAACATATATATATATGATTGCATGTTTGATCAAACCTAAGAATCATGACCTTTCATGTTAAAGTTGATATTCAAACTTAGATGGATCTGAAAATGATATATATGAAGCTTGGGAATGAGATAATGACATGTATGTTGAGAAATCATGTGTTGATGAATTTTGAGAGCATGCCCTGTTTTGGACAGAGATTAAAATGCATACGGATGATTCTGTGACGGTTGGATTGAGTTGATTTTATAACTGTATAAACTTTAACGAGTTAGGAATCTGTGGAACTTGGAAATTCATGAATCGGAGTTGTAAAACTCGAGTTTGAAGCATTTTAATAATGTGTGGCAGATTCTGGCAGTTTAAATTTCACGGCCTTAAAAATATATTTCTGCACTTTGGAAAAATCTGATTTTTATAAAATGAACTCTAGACATGTTAATTAGTAATATGTATAAATATCAAGTCATTTCACTTAGTAGATTAATTATTAAAAATTCGGGAAGTTGACTCCTGAAATCTGAAAATGCTGAAACTTAATTAAGAAATTGCTTATGTTAGGCTTCACCATTTTTAAATGAAAATTCGTTTTAACGAACCGTCACTTCGAGCACGTGCACTTTAAAATCTTGTTTTTATAAAATTAAAATCAGCCTCATTAGATATCTAGATCATTTTTGTTGTTATCTTGAAAATGGACTAGTTAACTAGGTAATAACTCATATTTTTGGACTTAGAATAATTTGATTAATTTTCAGATTTCACTAAAATATTCTAAGGCCTAAATGCATAATTGGTTCACTTAGTTAATTAAAAATAATTGCTATACGTTGTTAACTTGATCACTAAATCCATTATCCTTAATTAATAACTAATATAGCAATTTGGTATGAACTTGTTAACTAGCTTAATAATTTGACTAAGTTAATAAATCTTGATTAATAAGATAAAACTTAGAAGTCTTTGAATCTTGTTCTTTATAATTTTCGAATTGCATAATTTGTAATTGGGTAAATAAATGAATTAAGAGCTTAGATAATTATTTTAAGTCATAAACATTGTAGTAATTTATTCGAACTTTAATTAGGTACTTTAATCTCCAAGAAGGAAGCATCAACTAGCGGTACTAAGTAATTGGATCCATTGAATCATTTGAGGTGGGCACTACTTTATCCTATCAAATGGTTTTTGCCAAATGTTTTTCCCAAAATGATTCTTTATTTTAAAGGCATGTTACACCGTAAAATTGTTTTGGCACCGTATGATTATTATGATGACATAAATTGGTGGATGAATGATATATTGGAGATGTGTTGGATCGGGGAAGTGGCTACCCCCGTGGTATTGTAAGCCTAATGCATTAGCCCGGATAGTAATAAGACTACCGGTTGGGTAAGGGTGATTAAACCTTACCGGGTAGATAGCGAGTGGCCACTCCTATCTTACCCCTTGTAATTATGTGGATCATGTTAAATATGAAATGTTGATACGTCGGGAAAATGATTATGTGGTGCCTAATTTGAGTGGGAGCTCCCAAGTGAGGAAAATATTTCTGCATATACATGATGATTTCAATAAAACTTGTATTATGCATGAGTGTGCGGTGTTTTCATGATATATGTATGTATTTGTTTTCGGGACACCGTGACCACTGGGTACCCGGGAGTACTCAGCCCCTATGCGCATTTTCCCTGTGTGTAGGTACCGATTGATGAAGGTGAAGGTGGCGTTATGAGGAAGGGGATCGAAGGAGGAAATCGTGATGGATCTGTTTTGTATAACTTGCTCGGTTTGAACCACAAATAAATCCTTGTTGCATTTGGTATTATCTTTTGATTGGCAAGTATCGAAATATTATATTGTTTGGATGATTGATTTGGATTTCTTCTAAAACCTCTATATGAATTGAACTTTCGAATACTTAATTGACCAAATATTAGTTCATGTAATCTCTTGTATTCCTATGGTTTATTGTTGCTTATGCATGCTAAATTATTCTTGTTCTCTTAGCATGAAATATTTGTTTGGTCATGGTATCGAAGCGACGAGCTATGTCTTCATACATAGTCTCATTTGTACTTGCATTCTAAATTGAAATATGCCTTTCCGCATTCTTTCCAGCATGACTTAAAATATAGTTCCATCATGCTTCTATAAATTATTTGACTCCATTTTTCCGCTGCTAACTATTTATCTCTTTTCCCTTTCAAGCATTCGTTAACTTATTGCCTCATCATGCTTGTAACCATTTAATTGATTCTAATCTCCGCTGCGAATTAATTATTTGAACCTCATTCTCTTATTTCATTTTCGATAAATCTTTACTTGCGTCCGCATGTTTAAATAATACTTCTTAAAACCACAACTTCCCTTAGCGTGCATTGTGTCGCACGTGGGACTGTCGCATAGGCCCGGTTTGGGGGCGCGACAGAAGGTGGTATCAGAGAGTAGGATTTTATTTGGCTCGGTACCTTGACCTCTTAGATTCGAGGTTTCCATTTTAATGCATGTTTATTTGAATTCCATGATCTACTCATTCCTAATCTTAATTGGAATATTTGCTTAGTATGAGCATGCATGCCTTCTTGAAATAATTGTTTGAATTCCTTGTGAATTTCCCTAAATTCCTTATGCTCATCTTCTTGAAATAATTGTTTGGATTCCTGGTAGAATTTCCATGTATTATCTATACTCATCTAACTTTCGACTTGACAATTTTTGGATCCTTTGTGAAACTTCCATGATTTCTTTATGCTTATGAATCTCTTGACATGATTTTTCTTTGAATCTATCTCTTACCTTGATTTCCATTAAATCCATGCTTTAATTTAAAGAGATAGCAAATTTGAACCCAATTCTTTCTTATACAAGAACTTGAAATCTATGTTCTTTCTACGTTGTGGAAAACATGCCATCAATTGTATCACTTGGATTATATGAGAACTTGGAACCATTTTGTATTCTTTGTTGGTTCGAAAATTGTGATCGTTGTTAAAGCTCGATCCCTCTCCATAACGCACCACACCGTCATCAAACATTGAGGTACGCTTTTACGGGCTTAAAACTTTTTAAGAAATGTTTGTGCATAACGGTTGAAGAGAAATTTAAAATTATTTTGAAGGAGCTTAGAATTTTTTTTTTTTGAAGAAGCATGGTTTATGATTTAAAATACCACTTGGGAGCCTATTTTTGAAAATCAAAGGATTTTATGAAAGCATGAGTTTCAAAAGTTGTTGAGTTGAAATTCTATTATAATTGTGAAATACAAAGCATGAATTAGGAAAGCATGATTGAATGTGAAACATGTGAATTTCTTGAACGATGTGATTAACTTGGTGAATTATTATAGCATGATTATACGGTAATTGAAACTTTGTGGTTACATTGATTTTGAGAATAAATAGAATTATTGTCATGCATTGTTGGATTTTCTGTTTTTAGATTTTTATTAGGCTATTATATATTATGTAATGCGAAAGAATTTCGCGTTTGCATCGTCCGGATAACCTTAATATATATACTTAATCGTGATGGAATCCATCACAATCGATGTGAAACATCATACCTTAATACTTTTTATTGTATTAATTAATTGTTATTATTTCGCACGACTACCCCAACCGATCTCGTTCTCGCTAGCCATTTCTCAGTCTGCAGCCACGGTCATCCACCGCGGGCAACGACAGACACTCGAATTACAGGCAAAATGCCGCGGTCTCATTGTGGGGCAGGACCACAGGCCGCGGCAGAACCCGAAAAGGGACTGAACAAGCACCGAATTGAACGGACCGGGTACACCAAGTTCATACAACTCCGAATAACTCTAACATTCGATACACTTTACTTCCATTACACCAACACGATACATTTCTATGAATTACAAGCAAACGATGACGAATTATACAAACCATAGTATGGGGAAAACCTCCGAATAAAGTCTAGAAGGTTGAACTAAGCATTAAGTCATAATTCCGAAGGGACGACAAAAATGATAGCAAGCTTGGAGGCGTACAAAAAAAAAATAATAAAATAAAATAAAATATATTTATTGTATTAGTTAATCTTATTTTATCAAGGTGATTAATCGGAACGCGAAATGGGAAACGAATGATAGCCATGCATGCATAATGTTGTGAACTTTTAGAATTGAAATAAATAGCGAGATACGCTATAGCATGATAATACCATATGATTGATGATGCAAGAATACTCGAGTAATTTTATGAGAATATTTATTTCCGCAAGCTAATCCGTTATTCAACTGCGCTTGACATTTATTGTGCCTATTTTATAGAATGCCGCCAAGAGGCCGACCCCGTATGAAAAATATTCATGAATTCCATGAGGAAGAGGATGAGGAAAGCGAGGAGCAGGGGGAAAGAGAACAAGAGGCATCACCTCCTCCTCCACCTCGAAAGATTGGAGAAATATTTTCTGAACAAAAACCGCCTACTTATGACGGTACTGGAAGCCCCGAGAAAGCCGCCATCTGGGTGCGGGGCATGGAACGAATCTTTCGCTACCTCCAATGCACCGAAGAGGAGAAAATGATCTGTATGCCTTATCAACTACAAGGCGAAGCAGATTATTGGTGGGAAAGCCATCTGAGCACCCTCACTGACGAGGAGGCTGCTACTGTCACTTGGGAAGAATTCAAAGCCGAACTATATGAGAGGTATGTCCCGGAAACATACCAACTGAGCAAGGAAGAAGAATTCATGAATCTGAAGCAAGGAAGGGACACCGTGCAAGAGTACGATCGTAAGTTCTGCGCACTATCGCGATATGCATCGGAACATATCGATACGGATAACAAGAAATTGAAAAGGTTCCGATCCGGACTGAGAAGGGAAATTCAGACTGCACTAGCTTGCTTGGAGGGACTGACATACAAGTCCGCACTGAGGAGGGCAATGGCAATAGAGGCAACCTTGCCTAAAAATACATCGGTGCAGGCATCTCCCAGTCAACCACCTCGACAGGATAACAAGAGGAGGTTTGAACACCCTTCACGCCAGGGATTCCGACAGCACCAGCGTCCGCATAAGAGGCCATGGCAAGGAAACCAGAGGTTCCAATCTGGGAACCAATACTTCCAGAGAGCACCCCAGACTAACCGTGCTCCTGCTCCTATCAGAAGCAACTGCAATCGTTGTGGGAGAGACCACCTAGGTCGAGAATGCATGGCCAAGAATAATGTTTGCTACCAATGTGGGAGAGTTGGACATTTTGCTGCAAGGTGTCCGAACAATGGACACAATAACTATAATCGGAACCCTCCGCCGATTGGAGCAGGACAGAATAGGCCGCAGCCACCCAGAAGAAATGCTCCTCCACAGAATCAGAACAGGAACCAGGCACCACAACTACCACCACAGGCCAACCGTCAAGGGAGAGCCTTTTGTCTGACTCAGGGAGACGATGCAGGAAAGGATGCCGAGAACCTCACAGGTATCTGCCAGATTTCAAGTATGCCTATCATTATATTATTTGATACCGGAGCCTCGCATTCATTCATCTCAAAAGCATGTGTAGATCTACTTGAGATAAAAACTGTAGGGAAAGAAAAAGCGCTAGACGTAGTGACACCCACAGGAGAAATTGTACTCATAGATCAATGTTGTCCAACTGTGGAAGTCGAACTAGGAAATGACCATAACTCAATCGAAAACCTCAACGTTATGGACATGGCCGACATCGATGTCATTATAGGTATGGATTGGCTAACCAAACGCAAAGCGATCATTGATTGCAAGGAGAGGAAGGTTTCGTTCACAAACTCCACCGGGAAGATCACCGACTTCCATGGATTTAGCAAGAGGCGAAGAGTACCCGTTGTGTCGGCACTATGTGCAATGAGGGAACTGAATAAGGAAGGAAGCCAAGCTTACCTTGTTTGGCTCGATGGAGACGAAAGCAAGAAAGAGGAGATACAAGATGTCCCCATAGTTCGAGAATTCGAGGATGTATTTCCCGAAGAACTACCTGGACTACCACCAGACCGTCAGTTAGAGTTCGCGATCGAATTAGAACCCGGAGCAGCACCAGTATCGAAAGCACCGTATAGAATGGCACCGAAAGAACTACAAGAGTTGAAGGCTCAACTGCAAGAACTCTTGGATCTTGGATTTATAAGACCCAGTGTTTCACCCTGGGGAGCCCCGGTGCTATTCGTCAAGAAGAAAGACGGATCACTAAGAATGTGCATCGACTATAGAGAGTTGAACAAACTAACACTGAAGAACAAATATCCCCTACCTAGGATAGATGATCTATTCGATCAACTCAAGGGAGCCGGAGTCTTCTCAAAAATTGATCTCAAATCTGGTTATCATCAGTTAAAGGTTCGAGCAGAAGATGTCCCGAAAACTGCTTTCCGTACAAGATATGGACACTATGAGTTCACAGTGATGCCGTTTGGGTTGACAAATGCTCCTGCGGTATTTATGGACTTGATGAATCGAGTTTTCCACCCATACCTTGACAAATTCGTCGTAGTGTTTATTGATGACATCTTGATCTACTCTAAGGGGAAGGAAGAGCATCAAGAACATCTTCGGATCGTTCTAGAGACACTAAGAGCCGAGAAGTTGTACGCGAAGTTTAGCAAGTGTGCATTTTGGCTCAAGGAAGTTATGTTCTTAGGGCACGTCATATCTGCCGAAGGGATAAAGGTCGATCCTAACAAGATCCAAGCAATACAAGAATGGAAATCACCGAAGAATCCGAATGAAATCCGGAGTTTTCTAGGCTTGGCAGGCTACTACCGACGATTCATAGAAGGATTCTCGAAGATAGCGAGGCCAATGACGCAACTACTAAGGAAAGGTGCAAAGTATGAATGGTCGGAGACTTGTGAGAAAAATTTCCAAAAGTTGAAGGAGTTACTGACCACTGCACCCGTACTAGCTGTACCTGAAGATGGAAAAGTCTTCGAAGTCTACACCGATGCGTCAAAGAATGGATTGGGATGTGTGTTAATGCAAGGTGGGAAAGTGATAGCATATGCTTCCCGACAATTAAGACCACACGAGCTTAACTATCCGACGCACGATCTAGAACTAGCCGCTGTGGTACACGCACTTAAGATATGGAGACACCATTTATATGGTGTTAAATGTGCAATATTCACAGATCATAAGAGCTTGAAATACTTCTTCGAGCAGAAGGAGCTAAACATGAGGCAACGACGATGGTTAGAATTAGTCAAGGATTATGACGTAACAATCAACTACCATCCCGGAAAAGCTAACAAAGTTGCCGATGCCCTAAGCCGAAAAGGCTATGCGAGCGCAGCTTATTTGACTGCATCTGAGGACTTGATCAGTGAATTCGAAAAACTCAGACTTGAAGTTATTATACCGAGTTCAAAGGAAGAAGGTGGAAGTCTAGCCGCCATGGTAGTAATCCCCGAACTGAGACAACGGATCATGGACCTACAAAGGCAGAGCACATCATTAGAAAAGATCCGAGTAAAAGTTCGACAAAGCCAAGAGGGAGACTTCGCCGAGGCACCAGATAATGCCTTACTGTTCAAAGGAAGAATTTGCATACCCGAAGACGAGGGTCTAAGAAAAGAAATTATGAAGGAGGCGCATGACACTCCGTATACCGCTCACCCCGGAGGAACCAAGATGTATCAAGATTTGAAGCAATCGTTTTGGTGGGAAGGTATGAAGAAGGATATATCCGAGTACGTGGAGAGTTGCCTGATTTGCCAACAAGTCAAAATGCTACATCAACGCCCGTACGGTAAATTGCAACCGTTAGAAATACCTGAGTGGAAGTGGGAGCACATAGCTATGGATTTCGTAACCGGTCTGCCAGCAACACAGAAAAAGAATACGAGCATATGGGTAATTGTCGATCGACTGACCAAGAGCGCTCACTTCCTACCAGTTCAGATAACTTTTGGAGCCGAAAAGCTAGCACAAATTTACGTGCGAGAAGTAATCCGACTGCATGGGTTACCTAGCTCCATCACCTCCGACAGAGATGCCAAATTCACTTCCAGATTTTGGATGAGCTTGCAAAAAGAACTAGGGACTCAACTAAATTTCAGCACTGCTTATCATCCTCAAACAGATGGACAATCCGAAAGAACGATTCAAATCCTAGAAGACATGCTGAGAGCAGTCGTACTCGATCAAGGAACGAATTGGGAGCGAGTTCTACCACTAATTGAGTTTGCTTACAACAACAGTTATCAGTCAACCATCAAGATGGCACCGTTCGAAGCACTATACGGTAGAAAGTGCAAGTCACCTCTCTACTGGGACGAGGTAGGCGAGAGGAAGGCACTTGGCCCTCAAGCAGTAGAAGATATGATTAAATCAGTCCGTCAGATCAAACAAAGGATCAAGGAAGCACAAGACCGACAAAAGTCGTATGCCGACACCCGCCGCAGTGAATTGAAATTCGAAACAGGGGATAAGGTCTTCTTGAAAATATCCCCCTCGAAAGGAGTGACTCGTTTTGGGATGCACGGGAAATTAAAGCCAAGATATGTAGGTCCGTTTGAGATCCTTGAAGAAGTGGGCCCGGTATCTTACCGATTGGCCCTGCCGCCAAATATGGGCAACATTCACAACGTGTTTCACGTATCTCAACTCCGCAAATATGTCTACGACCCTAGACATGTTATCCATCATCATGAGGTGAATGTACAACCGGACCTCCATTACCGTGAGATGCCAGTAGCAATCCTCGATAGAAAAACTCAAGAGCTCCGCACGAAGAGTATACCGATAGTGAAAGTACTGTGGAAACATCACGATGTTGAAGAAGCTCCGCACGAAGAGTATTTTTCCACCCTTTTATTTAATAAATTACGAAGCAAATGTCGCT
>JAPKLW010003053.1:0-52563 GCA_026898455.1 Plectranthus barbatus | reverse complement strand
AATTCATCAACACTTGGAGGAGATTGAAGATTAAAAGTGGTGGATCAAGACAACCAAATCCAATTTGGGGAAGATTCTTTTCTCTACTTTCAATTTGTAATGACGATTATTGAATTCAAACTTGTATTTGTACAATTGAACGGTATGAAATTCTAATTCTACTTGGATGTTGATTTGGATGAAGATGCATGAGATTTAGGTTAGATTATTGTTTGTTTACCTTTCTCTTTGAGATTGAAGCATACTAGAGCATATTCCTATTAATCTAGATGTAGGTAGTCACCAATTTAGATGATAATTGACACAATCATTGCAGCCAATATGCGGATAGGCGTGTCGCGATTAGTATGACTTCTTGTGTTCCTTGATCCAATCCCTGTGCGGAGATAGGGTATATGGCGATGATTTACGTGCTTTTAGGAGTGGTCTAGAGTCCGATAACGTAGCGATTTGAGGATTTTTAGTATTATCTATGGTTGGTTCACCGTGACTGGGGATTGACTAGTGTAGGGTAAGAGTTCATCCAATTAGGAATTAAAACGTGTTTACATCGATGATTTGCCTAAGTTGATTGCATCCAAGTTCATGTCAACATCTTATCTTCCTATTTTGAGCATTTGTTTGTTTTGGTTTACCAAATTTGTGAAGTACTTGATTGAGTAAATGACAATTGATTGGTTGATTCATGCTAGTTAGCATAGGTTTACATAACTTGCCTAGGTGATAAATAACTACTTAATGATTGAATTTGCCTAGCTATAAGATCTTTGCCGTAGTATCTCGGTACTCTAGCAGGCGAAACGGAGAAGAACCTGGATTTGACATTTTATTCTTTGTGTGGTTGAGAGTTTAATTTCGATTGAGATTTTAGCCGCATCACTAACAAGTCCATGCTGGTTGACATCATCATTAAGCTCGATATCGATCCCCAAACTAGCTAGCTTGATACTTGAGACTGGTAAGTTTATATTGATCAGTCCCAGACTAAAGAAAACCCAAACTTATCAATACCAGACTGATAAGTCTTATGCTGAATTCGGTCTCTCTTAGTCTTTAGCGCATTCATACCGATTCTTCGGTCTGTCTTTGATTCAGCTTTAGCTTACAACTCATTTAGTATAAACCTTATAGGACATTACATTTTGAAATAAAAAATGAAGCTTAATCTAGAAACTCACAAAGACTACTTTTACAATTTGACCCACCAAAATAGAAATAAGATAAGAAAATTTCTAACAAATTTTCTAACATTTTAATTATGATATTATATTATTAAATTTAATTTCATAAGTTTCATATTGGTTTCTAATCCAGAACAATATTTATATAATTTATAATGCTAAATCATTCTAATTATTTATAAGTTTGTGATAGCTTTCATTATTTTTTTATTGCTAAAAAACATTATACTTCAAATCTTTCAGTTATCGTTGTCTAGGAATCATTAAATCCCGTACGGCTGATCAGCATAGGAATCATAAGCCCAGATACAGAGGTGAGTCATCACGACAAGAACCTCAACTGGCAAATTCCTCTGCTGACAGGACGCCAGCACACCCTAGGACGCGGACTAAGCCGAAAAATTCTAAGGCAAGGAAGTCAGCGTCAGCTGCCAGTGGAATCCGACAGCCAACACCAGCTGTCAAGAGATTCCACACACAACCTCATAAGTATGCCAGTCACCAGCATACTTACAGGGGACCCCAATCTCAGAGAAATTCTGAGAGAAGGACAATGCCTGATAGAAGGAATACCTATTGGAGGCCTGAGCCCAATCACAAGTTTTCTTCAAGGGCTGTGAAGGCTAACCATGGTGGTCCACAAGTTCAGAGACCACCAAGGCAACACAATCGGTCGGAAAGATATTTCCGAAACTCTCAGAGGAAGAATTCCTCCAGAGGAGCTACACACACAGCCACACCTTCCCAAACCAAATCCATGCATTATTTCAAAAGGAAGGGAAAGGCCACTAATGATGTCAGCAAGGGTAAAACCGAGCTGAAAATCACTAAAGTCTGGATTCCAAAAGGAATAATCCAGAGATCTAACCCTGCAGGACCCGCAGATGACCGGGGACCTAAATAAATTTTATTTTTCTTGCAGGAACAGGATCATGCATCACAGCTTCAGAGGTCGAGCGAGCGGATCATAGATAGTGGTTGCTCGGCTCACATGACTGGTGAAGAGTTATTGTTTTCAGATCTCACCAAGGTCAGAGGACATCCAGTTATTTTTGGTGATAACTCCAAGGGCAGAGTTATTAGCAAGGGCTGCATCGAGAAGGATGATGTCAGAATTGTGAATGTATCCCTTGTCACCAATCTCAAGCACAACCTCCTGAGTATCAGTCAGCTGTGCGACAATGGTTATACCATTGTGTTTAATAAATCAGAGTGCCAGATCAAGAACGAGGAGTCTGGCGAGACCAAGCTGAGAGGTGTTCGGAAAGGAGGTTTATATGTCGTTGACTAGCAAAGCGGGAAGACAGATTCATGCTTCATGGCCACCAGTTCTATGGAAACAAACTGGCTGTGGCACAAAACGGTTGAGTCATCTGAATTTCAGAACTATCAACTATCTGGTCAAGCATGATCTCGTAGATGGACTTCCCAAGGGTGCGTTCAAGAAGGAAGGAATTTGCAAAGCGTGCCAGCAGGGCAAACAAACCAAGAAGTCCTTCAAGAATCAGTCGCCAGTCTGCCCCAGTACCAGTCAGGTACTTGAGTTGTTGCACATGGACCTTTTTGGACCAATAACACCGCAAACCATTGGAGGAAGACGTTATTCTCTGGTGGTAGTCGATGACTACTCGCGCTATACCTGGGTTAAGCTTCTCAAAACCAAGGATGAAGTGAAGATCATTCTCCCTGAATTGATCATCCAAGCTCAGAAACAGAGAGAAGCTATGGTGAAGCGAATTCGGTCAGACAATGGGACAGAATTCTGCAACAGTTTGCTGATGGATTTTTGCGCGGAGGCCGGGATCAAGCATGAGAGATCTACACCAAGGCAACCGCAGCAGAATGGACTGGCAGAACGTAAGAACAGGACGCTGAAAGAAGCGGTCTGGTCCATGCTGGCAGAATCCAGCTTAGGACAGAGTTTCTGGGGAGAAGCGTTGGTGACGGCCTGCTACACTCAGAATAGAAGCGGGATCAACGATAGACTCCAGAAAACTCCCTACGAAGTGTATTTCGGTCGTAAGCCTTCTATAGCTCATCTTCGTGCTTTCGGTTCACCATGTTATATCCATAATAATGGTAAGTCTAAGTTAAATGCTTTTTCGCCTAAGGCTGATGAGGGTGTCTTTGTCGGATATGGACATCCCTCTCACAAGGGCTATAAAGTATTTAACAAGACCATCAAACTTGTGGAAATAACATGCAATGTTATTTTCGATGAAGCTACTTTAGTGCGCAGGACATTACGACAACTGGCTGAAGATGTTCCTGAGGTCAATGATGTCATTGATCAGTTGGGCAGGAATTCTTCCAATGCTCAACCAACTGATTCGACTAGACCTATGAATGGATCATCTTCACAACCAGTTTCCTCGGGTGCCCATCACTCGGTGTAGAGCTAGCCGCTCTGAAAGAATCTCACTCAGAATTACTTAAAAATATTGAAATTTTAAAAACTGAGAGAGATACCTTTCAAAAGATCGTCCTTGAGCAAGACGATAAAATAAATCATTTGAACAAAGGCTCTAAAAATTTGGAAGAGGCTCTACATTATTGGAGAAAGCCTACCAATAGATCCGGGTTGGGATTTGAAGAAGATTTGAGCACTAACCAACCCGAACAAGATCACCAATGGTAGAACTATAAAATTTGTTAAGTCAATCGGAACCAGCAATGAGGAGCCTAAGGGTAAGCTGCTGAGATCCCAAAGCCTCCAGAAGAATGGAACTCTGAAGACAGGAAGAGGAATCAGCGGGATTCCGTTGGTCATGAGATGATTCTGTCATCTCTTCCAGATCCGCTGATGGAGGAAGTCCTCCAATTTGATAATGCCAAGGAAGTCTGGGACTACCTTGATGGTCTCTGTCAGGAGACAGATCAGATGAAGCGTAACAAACTGCAGGTTGCAGTGGACAAGTATGAGTCCTTCCAGATGCTGACTGGAGAAACCATCAAGGAGATGGAGGCGAGATTTAATGCCATTGTCAGCGAGCTGAAAGCACTGGACATGAAGTACTCTAATGCCGATCTTAATGCAAAGATCCTGTCCAAGATGCCCAAGGAGGACTTGTTTGTGAAGACTACCGCTCTTAAGGTGAAGGATTTGTCCAAAATGACTCCCAAGGAGTTATTTGCTCAGCTGCAAGCCCATGAGTGGGATATCCAGATGGTGAACAAGAATGAAGCCATCAGAAATGTTGGGTCTCCCAGCATCAAAACACAAGACGAAGCTTACTTCGTCAAGAGGGATTTCAAGTGGAAGCCCAAGAAGCCGTTTCATGCTGACAAGCCTGCTGGGCAGTACAACCGGCCGAAGGAGATCCCGTCCACATCAGGATCTAATTCCAAAGGCAGCGAGAGCTCTATCGCAGATCTTGAGCAACAAATGAAGAGACTGGCTGCTCTTCTGGAGAAAGCCAAGTCAAAACAGGGAGTTTCTCTTAGCTCAACTGATGGAAAATTCGTCAAGAGTGCTCCCAGTGCTTGTTATCAGTGCCAATCCCCTGATCATCTCAAATTTGAATGTCCACAGGTGGACAAAAATGAGCGAGAAAGGCTGAAGAAGCTCTTTGAAGAGCGTGCATCCAAGGCCGTTGCTAAGGCCATGCTGACCAGGACAGAGGTTCCTGATATACCTGACCATGATGATGGAGAGTATATGTCAGATGAAGAGTCAGAAGAGGAAGCTCTACTGGCACTCATGGCGGCCTTTGGAGAAGAATCAACTGAAGAATGTGCTGACAGTGAAGAAGAACAAGCACTTGCTGCTGATAATGAGGTACAATCTGTTCCTCAAATGCATATCATGCCTGCACACATTCTTGACGATTCTGAGTCGCATTGCTCCGACTCAGAAGCTGTCACAATAGATATTCTTCAGCAAGAATTTTTAAAATTTTATGAAATAAAGAATATCTTGGCTAGCGAAAACACCTCGCTAAAAGATCAGATTTCTGTTTTGACCAATGAGATTGAAAAATCTAGGTCACTCGATGTAGAGCTAGCCACTCTGAAAGAATCTCACTCATAATTACTTAAAAATTTTGAAATTTTAAAAACTAAGAGAGATACCTTTCAAAAGATCGTCCTTGAGCAAGACGATAAAATAAATCATTTGAACAAAGGCTCTAAAAATTTGGAAGAGGCTCTACTCCATTGGAGAAAGCCCACCAATAGATCCGGGTTGGGATTTGAAGAAGATTTGAGCACTAACCAACCCTAACAAGATCACCAATGGTAGAACTATAAAATTTGTTAAGTCAATCGGAACCATCAATGAGGAGCCTAAGTCAATCTTTCAGTTATCGTTGTCTAGGAATCATTAAATCCCGTACGGCTGATCAGCATAGGAATCATGAGCCCAGATACAGAGGTGAGTCATCACGACAAGAACCTCAACTGGCAAATTCTTTTGCTGACAGGACGCCAGCACACCCTAGGACGCGGACTAAGCCAAAAAATTCTAAGGCAAGGAAGTCAGCGTCAGCTGCCAGTGGAATCCGACAGCCAGCACCAGCTGTCAAGAGATTCCACACACAACCTCATAAGTATGCCAGTCACCAGCATACTTACAGGGGACCCCAATCTCAGAGAAATTCTGAGAGAAGGACAATGCCTGATAGAAGGAATACCTATCGGAGGCCTGAGCCCAATCACAAGTTTTCTTCAAGGGCTGTGAAGGCTAACCATGGTGGTCCACAAGTTCAGAGACCACCAAGGCAACACAATCGGTCGGAAAGATATTTCCGAAACTCTCAGAGGAAGAATTCCTCCAGAGGAGCTACACACACAGCCACACCTTCCCAAACCAAATCCATGCATTATTTCAAAAGGAAGGGAAAGGCCACTAATGATGTCAGCAAGGGTAAAACCGAGCTGAAAATCACTAAAGTCTGGATTCTAAAAGGAATAATCCAGAGATCTAACCCTGCAGGACCCGCAGATGACCGGGGACCTAAATAAATTTTATTTTTCTTGCAGGAACAGGATCATGCATCACAGCTTCAGAGGTCGAGCAAGCGGATCATAGATAGTGGTTGCTCGGCTCACATGACTGGTGAAGAGTTATTGTTTTCAGATCTCACCAAGGTCAGAGGACCTCCAGTTATTTTTGGTGATAACTCCAAGGGTAGAGTTATTAGCAAAGGCTGCATCGAGAAGGATGATGTCAGAATTGTGAATGTATCCCTTGTCACCAATCTCAAGCACAACCTCCTGAGTATCAATCAGCTGTGCGACAATGGTTATACCATTGTGTTTAATAAATCAGAGTGCCAGATCAAGAACGAGGAGTCTGGCGAGACCAAGCTGAGAGGTGTTCGGAAAGGAGGTTTATATGTCGTTGACTGGCAAATCGGGAAGACAGATTCATGCTTCATGGCCACCAGTTCTATGGAAACAAACTGGCTGTGGCACAAACGGTTGAGTCATCTGAATTTCAGAACTATCAACTATCTGGTCAAGCATGATCTCGTAAATGGACTTCCCAAGGGCGCGTTCAAGAAGGAAGGAATTTGCAAAGCGTGCCAGCAGGGCAAACAAACCAAGAAGTCCTTCAAGAATCAGTCGTCAGTCTGCCCCAGTACCAGTCAGGTACTTGAGTTGTTGCACATGGACCTTTTTGGACCAATAACACCGCAAACCATTGGAGGAAGACATTATTCGCTGGTGGTAGTCGATGACTACTCGCGCTATACCTGGGTTAAGCTTCTCAAAACTAAGGATGAAGTGAAGATCATTCTCCCTGAATTGATCATCCAAGCTCAGAAACAGAGAGAAGCTATGGTGAAGCGAATTCGGTCAGACAATGGGACAGAATTCTGCAACAGTCTGCTGATGGATTTTTGCGCGGAGGCCGGGATCAAGCATGAGAGATCTACACAAAGGCAACTGTAGCAGAATGGACTGGCAGAACGTAGGAACAGGACGCTGAAAGAAGCGGTCCGGTCCATGCTGGCAGAATCCGGCTTAGGACAGAGTTTCTGGAGAGAAGCGTTGGTGACGGCCTGCTACACTCAGAATAGAAGCGGGATCAACGATAGACTCCAGAAAACTCCCTACGAAGTGTATTTCGGTCGTAAGCTTTCTATAGCTCATCTTCATGCTCTCGGTTCACCATGTTATATCCATAATAATGGTAAGTCTAAGTTAAATGCTTTTTCGCCTAAGGCTGATGAGGGTGTCTTTGTCGGATATGGACATCCCTCTCACAAGGGCTTTAGAGTATTTAACAAGACCACCAAACTTGTGGAAATAACATGCAATGTTGTTTTTGATGAAGCTACTTTAGTGCGTAGGACATTACGACAACTGGCTGAAGATGTTCCTGAGGTCAACGATGTCATTGTTCAGTTGGGCAGGAATTCTTCCAATGCTCAACCAAATGATTCGACTAGACCTATGAATGGATCATCTTCACAACCAGTTTCCTTGGGTGCCCATCAGCAACCCGAGAGGGTCGGTGATGCAAATGACCTTGCTGAGACCTTACACTCAATCTCCCTGAGTGGAACTAGCAATAATCTAGGGGGAATTCCGACTGGAATCTTTGAGCCAGAAGATAACGATGAACCAGCTGGAACGGATGCACCAGCTGATGCTGGCGAAGGCTCTAGAAATCAGTCAGAAAGTGAAGCTGATGAAGAAATTGTTCCGACTGGTGAAGGTCAACCACCAGTTACAGTTGCAGCTTCGACTGGTGAAAATCTAGAAGCACCAGTCGTCAGGACAGAACCTATATCACAGCCAGCACCAGCAGACTCTGGTCCTCCCAAATGGCTGAGAGATCACCCCTCTGATGCTATTCTTGGTGATCCAGAAGGTTCCGTTCAGACTCGTCACGGCAGTGCGCTCCTAACCTGTTTTATCTCTAAAATGGAACCTACTTCCATAGGAGTTGCGCTAGAATCTGCTGATTGGATTAATGCCATGCACGAAGAGCTTGCGGAATTCACTCGCAATAATGTTTGGGACTTGGTAGAGAGACCATCACATCAGTCAGTGATTGGCACCAAGTGGGTTTTCAAGAACAAGCGAGATGAAGATGGCATTGTAATCAGAAACAAAGCTCGTTTAGTCGCCAAGGTCTACAGACAGTGTGAAGGCATCGATTTTGATGAGACCTTCGCACCAGTTGCCAGAATGGAGGCGATACGGCTGTTTCTTGCGTATGCAGTGTATCATAGGTTCACGGTATTCCAGATGGACGTGAAGAGCGCCTTCTTGAATAGCGAGCTGAAGGAGGAGGTGTATGTCGAACAACCTCCAGACTTTGAAGTAGGCACCAAGGTGTACAAGCTGAGAAAGGCCCTGTATGGATTGAAACAGGTGCCCAGGGCTTGGTATGAAACGTTGTCACAATTCCTCATCAGTAATGGATTTCGGAAAGGGAAGATCGATAGGACTCTCTTCCTTCTCAAGGATGGTGATGACATGCTAATGGTGCAGATATATGTCGATGACATTATTTTCGGGTCAAAGAATATATCTCTATGTGAGAAGTTTTCTCAACTGATGCAGACCTCATTTCAGATGAGTATGATGCGCAAATTGACATACTTCCTAGGACTCCAGGTCCAGCAGTCAGCTGATGGAATTTTCATCAGTCAGCGGAAGTATACCAAGGATTTAATTCAGAAATATTGCCCAGAGAAAACTGAGTCCCTCAGAATACCGATGAGCACCAGCTGTCAGATATTTCTTGATGAACAAGGGGAATCAGTTGATCCTACTATTTACAGAGGTATTATTGGATCGCTTCTCTACCTCACAGTTAGCAGACCCGACATCTCATATTCAGTCGGAGTGTGTGCCAGATTTCAAGCCAATCCGAAGAAATCACACATGGAAGCTGCTAAGAGGATAGTAAAATATCTGAAAGGGACAGAATCTCTTGGAATATGTTATCCCAGGAATGATGAGCTTACACTCATTGGATATTCCGATTCAGATTTTGCTGGGTGCCGTATTGATAGAAAGAGTACCAGTGGTACGTGTCAGTTTCTAGGACACAAGCTAATCAGCTGGTTTAGCAAGAAGCAGCACTCTGTTGCTACATCTACCACTGAGGCTGAATATGTTGCCGCTGCCAGATGCTGTGCTCAAATTATTTGGATCAAGCAACAACTGGGAGACTATGAGGTGGACACTGGCTGTGTGCCCATCTATTGCGACAACAACAGCGCTATGTGCATAACGAAGAATCCGGTTCATCACTCTAGGACCAAACACATAGACATTCGACATCACTTCATACGTGATCATGTCGAGAAGAAAGATGTCAGCGTTGAGTATATCAGAACTGAAGATCAACTCGCTGACATTTTCACCAAACCTTTGCCAGAAGCAAGATTCAAGGAGTTGTGCATCAAACTCGGTCTTTTGGAGATTGATGCGTGCCCTAATGTTGAGGAAGAATGAGTCCCAGCTCTCATTCTGTTCTTGTTCTTCTGAAGGTTGCTGATTACGACTGAGTCCAAGCTCTTAGTCGTGATGCTTTTCTTTTAGTGGTGTCTCAAGACCACAGGTGGTATCTACTGGCAGAATTTATCCCCTACATGTCTAAGGAAATGAGTCCCAGCTCTCATTTCAAATTTGCCAGCAGACGATACCATCAGTCGAAGTAAAATTGGGTCCCAGCTCCCAATTCCTTTTGATGATGAGGATGTGAAGTTATTGAAGAGAAGATTATGCGAAATAAAATTGAGTCCAAGCTCTCAATTTTTCCATCTTTCTATTTGTCAGTAGACAACTGGTGAAACTTCCACGTCTGGCGAAAATTTAGTCCAAGCTCTCAATTTTTCCATCTTTCTAGTTGTCAGTAGACAACTGGTGAATTCAGTAGACAACTGATGAATCTTCCACGTCTGGTGAAAATTGAGTCCAAGCTCTCAATTTGTCTAAGTACGCGGGTACCTGTTGTGAGTATTAGTTGTCAACTGATAAGAAGGCCATACTGGCAGGGGGAAGTATGCAACTGGCATATACTACTGTTGATCAGTTGAGTCCCAGCTCTCAACTGACGATCTCTTGAAGGCCAAGAGTCGTGCCAGCTGTCGCGGAAATGGCGGGATGGTTCAAATTCAGCTTGCGTGTGTATATCTCCGAATTTAATGCGGCATTTAATGCCACATTTAATGCGCACAGTGGCTGCGCAGTCAAACGGATGCAAGCGACCAATCAAGAGTGCCATGTCAGCTCCACGGCGTAGCCCACGTTAGCACGACCGCCCACGTCGCTACAGGGAACCGGGCCTGCTGATGACCGTTGATTCTCACTTTTTGAGAATTCATCTCGGTTGTTTAATCCTGCATGGCCCTAGTATATATATCCGACATTCTTTGTCGGTTAAACCTTTACGTTTCCTTAAAAATTCCGAACACTTTTCTTGTTCATCTTCCAAATATTCCCTGCATTAAATGGCGTCTTCTTCAAATCCTGCTGATGATAAACCATCTACATCTTCTTCGTCTGATTCACTCGGCCTATCCCTGGCCGAAGCTCACATGCCTACTTTCACAGGCATTGTGAAAGAAGAAGACATTGACTATACCTACCCCTTCAACCAACTGGTCAAATTAAATAAGAAGCCCACCCAACACCTTCTCACAAATGCGCAAATCCGGACTGCCCAAGTCCAAAAGGAGAAGATTCTGAACGAGAAACTGGCGGAGAAGCATTACGGGCCAGAGCTGATGGAGATGATAGACAGGGAACAGCTACGACCGTATCTGAAGGCTGCTCCCAAGGTCTTCCATCCGCATATGGTTGCCGAGTTATTCGCTCGCACAATCATTGCTGCTGACCGCAAATCTTTTACAACATCGGTGTTCGGGCACCTCATCACCGTCAATGCCGAGTACCTCGCCAATTTGTTTGGGCTGAGGAGTGAAGGAGAGGAGGTAGCGACGTATCATAGGGATGATACGGTCGAGTTCCGGAGGCGGTGGGAGGAGTGGAAGAAGGAGGAGGTGACTGTCTTCAGGACGGGGATGAAGAAGTCAGAGATGGAAGAATTCTCGCAGATGGTATGCGACATCATAGTCCGCATGCTTCAATGCAAAGTCGGTTCCTATGCCGAGCATAGCCTGCGGAAATTCTCGGTGATGTGCGCCCTGGTGGACGGCGTCCAAGGGAACTGGGCTGAATTTTTCTTCGGGCGGCTGCTGGAGAATGTGGAAAGGAACTGCACTGTGAAGACCGAGGGAAAATTTCTTAACGCGGTGTCGTTCGGACTGCGAGTCAGTCACATTCTAGAGCTGGAGATGGGGGATGGCGTAGATCAGGGGGAACGACTGGTCGGGTCAGACTACATTCTAGTCACGAAGGTGAAATTGCCTGACCCTAACTACAAGAAGCCGCGCCGGCTGAAGGGGAAGACGGCTGTGGATCCTGCTGAGGCTGTGTCTGATGAGGAATCAGAACAGCTATGGGAGAAAGTGCCAGCAGTGGCTCTCCCACTGCCAGCACAGGCGAAGGCTGAGTTGAAAAGGAAACTCGAGATGGAGTCCTTATTCGCCTCCATGGAGGATGCGGTGACTGAGGCAACTGGTCACCATCCTCGGGAATTAGCACCAGTACCAGCCCCCAAGCCCCCTTCCCGAAAGAAACCTAAGATCCACCAGCACCAGCAGCCCCAGGAAGCTGCTGCTTATGACCCTACATCAGGGACGATCTCGATACCAGTCAAGAAGTCCATCTTGGGACTGACTGAGGAGGAGACCATCGAGAGGATGACCCGGAAGCGAAAGAGGGTCCAGACGATGGCTCAGAAGCTGGTGGAGCAGGCCAAGAAGGAGCAGAACGCTTCTCTTGTGAGGAAGAAGCAGGCGCAAGCAAGGCTGCGAGCCCTGGCTGACCAGCGAAGGAGAGAAGAGGAGCTGGCAGCACGCGATGAAGCCTTTGCGAAAGCAAAGGCTGAGCATGACTCGAGACATCAGGCGCAACTGGCGGAGCAGGTGCGCCAGGTGACCAAAGGCAAATGGGAAGTTGCCCAAACGTCAAGTGAAAGGCCAACAGCACCAGCTCCAGGCCAGATCCTTTCAGATGAATCTTTTACGCGCCTGATAGTCATGGGTACTGACGATGATGTCATGTCTCTAGTAGACAAGTACCAGCCGGAAGAGGATGTCGCTGAAGTCCCTCCACCCGCGCAAGGGGGTGGTGGAGGTGAAGAAGAAGCCCCACTGGCTGCGCAAGGGGGTGCCAGTGGAGGAGTTGAGGAGCGGGCGACCACCCCGGAAAAACTGGCGAGTTTCTCGGATGTAAGCTCTGATTCCGAGGAAGTACCGGAGCAAGCGGTAGATGTGGAGCAAGCCGCTGAGATGGAGGTCACTGGTGGAGAGGCTGTTGACAAACCTTCTCCGGCTGTCATCATTCAAGATGACGAGCCGCCACCAGTGGTACAACACTCCAGGGTGCAGAGGATGGAGCCAAGGGATCTATTCAGAGACTTTGACGATGAGGCTCGACATCCTGCCAGTCGCCCCCAAATTACAGATGCTTCCACATCTTCTGGGCGACCAGCAGCATCCACACCAGCACCAGCAAGGCGTGCGCGAACCGAAAGGAGGCCATACATGATCTGTATCCAGTCGCACCACCTGGTAGATGAAGATACCTTCCGATCGAGAGTGACAGGGGTACACCGGTGGGAGCACCGCGGGGACATGGCATTTCAAAATTCTAGAGTGCCTGAGCCTTCAGCATTCAACATAATCCCCACCAGCGGACTCCCCCACCAGTCGGTATACGCTTCCAGGATTTATGACTGGTGCCTGCCCCTGCACCCGATGGAGTACTACAACTTCGCTCTTTATGAGTATGCCGATAACATCGCAGCAGAAGTGGAGAGCGCTGTTGATGAGGAAATGATCACAGAATACAGAGCTCTGTGGAGAGTCAATGCCGAACTATTTTTGGAGTTCCGGCGATGGAAGATCTTCGATTGGTGCGAGCACCGGCTAACTATGGAGAAGCGCGCCGTATTGTATGCCAGGCTCGGACTTGGATACTGGAGAACGATGGAGGAGTGGGCTCATGCCTTCATGGATACTGATGCTGAGAGCCCCCAGCAGATGTCGACCAGGCGAATCAAGCGCCGATTGAAGAAGATAGCTGAATACAGACAGCTGACTGGAACCTCCGGCCTCCCGCGACCTAAAATGTTGAAGTTTCAATTCCTCCAGTTCCAGTGCACTAGCCGAGGGTACCAACTGATTTACGCGCTCAGACGCTTGAAGGTACTTGTCGCTCTCCCAAGGATCCCTCCCTACCATGCTGCACTATTCGACATGGCTGCCAGCGCTCTGCTGGTAGACCACTTAGTGGAGGAGGATCCTTCTCATGGTTGGTGGCTGACCACTGCCGTCCCTCCTGTTCCTATGGTCATGGGCGATCTTGTCCCTTATCATGAGAACTGGCAGCTGGTGGTTCTCACAACCAGACCATTTTTTGTACAAGGCCCACCACCACCAGCTGAGGTGCTAGTGGAGGAGTCAGCAGCAGCTGCAGAGCCAGAAGTAGAGTCACCAGCAGTCCCTGACCCAGCAACGGCTACAACCGCTTTTGACGTAACTTCTACTTCAATGGAAGTGTCAGCGGAGCCGCTCTCTGCAATCCATCCTCCTGCACAACTACTTGCATTCATAGATGCCAGGATGGATCAGCGCTTTGCCTCTTTCCGGACCGAAGTGGCGCAACAGTTGGAGTCTGTCACTACAGGTGTCTCCACCTTTTTGGCGCGGATCCAAGAGAGGGAAAGGGCGCGAGCACAAGCTGAAGCAGAGAGAGCCCGACTTGCTGAGGAGGAGAGGCAGATTGCTGCTGAAGAAAGGAGGATAGCTGCTGAGGAATGGTTGAAAAGAGAACAAGACTTGGCCGCGCTTACGGAGATCCTGAGGTCTATCACAAGCAGAACTCAGTCACCAGGATCATCTTCTCAGCCATAGTCTTGTTTCATTATTTTTGTGTAAGAAAATTCTTATCAGCTAGACTAGTCAGTTTTCTTTCCTGTACTTGTAATTGCTACATCTTAAATGGAATGATTGCTGACAAGTTGATGACAATCTCTTATTGTCCAACAATTGTCTAAGTTTTTACTTACCAGCTGAACTTACACATTCAGTGTAATCAGCACCAGCACTCGACTTAACTTATCTTTGCTCTGACTTTTAATTTCCATATTTTAAACGAGCAATATCTCTCCCAGGTTGAGGGGGAAGATTTTTAGTTAGAGCTGATGTTGAGGAAGAAATTTCTGGGTTTAGATCTGATAGGTTTCACTTGTAAAACCCTGAAATAATGTAACCTTCCTCATCAGCTGAGTGCTCGCTGGTTAGGCTTTGATCGCACCAAAAAGGGGGAAATTGTTGGGAAATCTGTCTAAGGTTTCCTCCCCCAGTAGCCTACTTTTATAGATTATAGTTTTGGTGGATCAAATCCTAAGTCCTACCAGCGTCAGTTGTCTCTAGATAGCTCTAGATCTCAAATGTAAAGTCCTGTTTAGGTATTTTGAGTTGTAAGTCGTTGCTGATCAAGACTCATGCTGACACTGTTCACCAGCATGAGAAGCGCTTACCAGTGAGAAACATTTCATCAGCAGGCGGCTGACAAAGACTCGTGCTGACACTGTTCATCAGCATGAAGTAGAGCTTACGACTGGGCACTGTTCACCAGTTGGGAAGGACTTCATCAGCAGGCGGCTGACAAATCTTACCAGCAGAATATGTGTTTCTTCTTACAATATTCACCAGTGGTGATTCCACCAGTCACGGGAGATTTCAAGAAGAGTTAGCATCCAGACAATTGGTAGACTTAGATCATGCCAGTGCAAGTCGTCAGCAGAGACTGCCAGCACAGGATCACCAGAATAATCTACCAGTCAGATGCTACCAGCAGAATTCCAGATTCTCTCTCCCAGGCCTTAGAGACAAAAAGGAAGATTCGCTGAGGAATCGACTGACACAGAATGACTTTAAGGAGATACCTTAAAGTCTATCAGTCACAAGACGCCAGTCTCATTCCTCGTACTGACGAATAGTGCCGTTCTGATATAAAGAGATCAATGTCAGATAAAGCCGTCGAAAGTATGACGCTTTCCGGAAAAACATACCTGCCGCCGTCAGAAGGACATCCGAGGACAGATACCTTTTCCCAATGTGTCCAAACGGCTAGAAAGTTTGAATCGAATCCCGCGTCTATAAATACGTCGGGACCATCAACATTCAATAATCTCCGGCACTCTCACCTACCGAAAGACTGAAAATTTATTACGCAAGAACAAGCTGAACGCTTACTCAACTTTCGAGGCTTTCCTTTAAGCTTTCCGTGTGTTGATTCATCAAACACGAGACTTCAAGCTTTAAGCTTGTAAGTTAGAGATCTCATTTGGTGTTCTTTCTCTTCGAGGAAGTTCATAGCAGCTCCTATGCCTACCAACACTTGAGTTATCACGGGCATACCTTGCCGTATTGAGAATTACGTTCTTGGGAGAACTAAACACCCAGTGAGCTGTGGAGGTTGAAGTGACGTGCTCGCACTCCATTCAGCTGAGAAGAGTTGAAGAGGGAACCAGGACCGGGAGCGGTTGATCTAGCGAAGTGGTGGACAAGGGTCGCACCAGCTAGAGATAGATCGTAGGCTACCTGTAACTGATTGCTCTTAGTGAAATTTCCAGTGCAACGACTGGAGAGTGGACGTAGATCGATTGATCGAACCACTATAAATCCTTTTGTCATTTATCAGTTTTCTGCTTTACATTCTCATTTAAAACCCAGCACTCAAGTGCTGGTGTATATTCTGAAAACTGATATAATTGTGCAAACAAGGCTAAAAATACTCTAAGTCTTGAGTTACCAGCTGACGAGCCAGTCGCCAGTTAGCTGTGTAACCAACGTGCAAGAAAACACTTAATATTATTTCCGCTGCTAATATTTATACTCTGAAAAACCGAGACCAACACATACATACACCAGATTTGAAATTATTAGTTCATTGATTAACATAAAAACTTGCATTCAATTAATTGGTGGTTTATGGTTCAATTTTAATCTTCCTACTGATAATCGGTGTTATCTACTACAACATCTTAATCTTTTATTATGTAATTTTTATGTTAGACTCATACTCATGGTCTCACTCATGCACCCACACAATGAATCATTTTGTTTACTTCCTCTCAAATAGCAGATATCTTCACTAAACCCCTAGCAGAAACAAGATTCAAAGAATTATGCATCAAGTTAGGTCTGATGGAATTAGATGATGCTGTAGATGAATGAGATGCTTTTCTCATTCTTTCTAGATTTCTTGGAATTTGCAAAAAAATTATACGTTTCAACATACGTTTGTCAAATGATGAATTTCTCTGCTAAAAAGAAGTCTACTAGGATGATAGCAAGTGTTAATTGTTGTTTCAAGCTAAAGACACTGCTAAGCAGTCAACAAACAAATTTTGTCTGCTCTGCAGGATATCAAAGGATGAAGATCAGACTCTATTAATATTTTGTCTTGAAGGCATATGTCGAAGATCACTCTGTTCATTTATCAAAGTTATGAAGTTATTCGCTTCTAAAAGATGAACATGCATTGCAAAAGAATTTCATTTCATTTCAAAAGAGAGGGCAATTACATCATCAACCAAAAACCAACAAAAACAAACAACATAATTCATATTCTTCAAAAGGTGAGCAAGGCTTGTAGGGATAGAAATTGGCTCCCAGGAGATTGGATCGTCCTGCAACAATATCCGGAAAACTTTTTTCCAGCAACCAGCTAAGCTGCATTCATTTAGAAGTGGCACGGAAGGGTAGAGTCAGACGCTTTCCCAGACATTTTTGAAGACAAAACCGGCCCAGTCAATAGAGGGAACATCATCAATAGCCATCATTACCTGCCACACATCTCTTGAAAAAACAAAGGTCGTAAGGCTCTTCTTCTAGCAGAATACCATGGGCGATGCGGAACATCACCTAGAACGGGGTCAGGAGACCAAAGGCTGGAATAGTAGGGCTGAACTCGAAGCAGGGAGAATGACGCTATTTCTCCCATGACAGCCACTCTGGGGCCACCTCTGCCCCATGATAGTCCTGTACGGTCAGCGGACCTCGAGGGAGATTGAAGTCCTCAGAAAAGGTGTTGGGGGTCCAATGGACGAGCTTACCACGGAACACCCCGTAAATCGCATTCTACTAAGCATGGTAGGTGCCAAGGAAATCTCGGAGAAGTTCTTCCTAGAAATGGTGAGGGGTAGCGCATACAAAGTGCGCAAGACCACCCCACTTCAATGTGGCCATGACTTTTTTGGCCATGGTGTAATCTTCTTCATAGTACCCATAAAGACCGGACTCATCCAGAATCAGGTTGCATCTGATCTCTAAGGTTCTTGTTAGAGAACCCATTAGTGGAGAAGGTAGTTTGTTTTTCTTTTGGAAGAAAAGTTTGCGGTTATGGGATTAGATCTGGAAGAAAGTTGTGATGTTTGGATCATCATGAACGAGAGTATTTATAGAGAAATTGCTAATCATGACTGGAGAGAAAAATCTGTCAGAAGATCACAATGATTCGTCTCTTGGATTTCGAAACGTCGCGAGAAAAGGAACCAATGTGTATGCATGGGGAGTCAAATCAATTCAGCAGTAACAAGTAATGGTCATCGAAAGGCTCGAGGTCTTCATCATTATTATTTTGTCAGCAGAGTCCCAACAGAGCTACAAAATATGCTGACGAATCATAAGGATAATTAGCACATCTTTTGGTAAAATATGGGTGCTGAGACTCATTATCATCTGCTATCCTCTTAGGATATCTGCTGAATCAAGGGCATTAGCATATCCAAAACCGAGGCTGGATGACTCAAAATTTAAACTTGATGGGACTCGATAAGGTGCATTAATTGTACCCAAATGACTGCATCAACTGAGGAGACGCCACGTCAGACACACTCGAGTTTTTCTCGGAGCATGGGAAGCAATATCGAAAGATGCGTTCATTCTGAACCGTTGATCTAACCCCTTGCAGACCCTTCCTCAACCGCTGGATCTCCCATCCAAAAGATTAAACCTATATTGCTCTAAGATACTGTTCACTTCCTTTCTTTTTCCTTCGAAACCCAGAGCAAGAATTCCTAACTTCAAAACTTCAAAATTCCTCGAGCTTACTCAAAATCTTTTTCCTAAGACATGGCTACCAACCCCGAATCCTCATCATCCCAGAAACCCACTTCCAATAGACGTCGTCCATAAACCAGTACAACCCCTCTCTACAAATTTCCACCAAATTCTGGAGAACCCTTGCATGCGCGACATGCACCAGGATTTACTGGTATTATAAAGAAGGAGGAAATTAATGATACAATACCATATGGACAACTGGTAATGTTGGCTCGGAAGAAGGAGCAGACCGGTCACACAAAGGAACAGAGGCAATTAGCTCAGATCATGAAGGATCGAATTTTGTATATGCATCTTGCTCCTGACCATATTCCAGAATGGATAATGGAATTCCTCGACAGCGAGCAGGTAATCAAATACTTATCCGCTGAACCCATGTATTTTCATCCACATATGGTTTCAGAGTTCTATGCTAGAGCCGTCCTGAGTGACGATGGAAAGTCTTTTAAGACTTGTGTTTATGGGAACATCATCGAAGTGAATGCTGAAGTTCTGGCTAAGATTTTTGGACTTCGGAATGAGGGGGAACGTGTATCCTAATTTAAAGTAACTGATTTTGGTGAGATGGAAAAGCGATGGAATGTGTGGAAGAAACCTGAGGAAATGAAGGATAGAAAAGGCCAAATCATTACATTCAGGGCAGCCACCCCCATCAACACTCTAAAGGATGATTTTGAAATTCTTGCTGAATTGGTGATCTAGATGTTTCAATGCGATGCTAGATCATATTCCAAGCTCTCCGCTAAGAAATACGCAATGATGATTGCTCTCACAGACAAAGTGAAGGGCAATTGGGCGGAGTTTTTCTTCGAACGATGGGCAGAGCATGCCCAGAAGAATGATCATATGTCTGTAGACGGGACATTCTCATCGAATGTTAATTTTGGATTGAAAATAAGCAAATTTCTGAAGATAATCCTGCACCCCAAGAAGGTAGATCAAGGTGTGAAGTTGCTCCCCACTAACTTCATTCCTGTAACAAGGAAGGAAGCCAACCATCTTAACTTTAAGAAACCAAAGAGGTTGATCGGTAATTCCAACATGGATAAGGATAAGCCTACTTCTGATGAGGAAGTGGACGAACGCTCCTTAGGCGAACGAGTGCTGCAACCAACATCACTTATAACTGCTGAAGAAATAGCAGTCTTGACCAAGAATGCTGAAACAGAGCAGTGCTTTCAGCATCTTGAGGACATTGTAACGCTCAGTGATATGCCTACCAAAAATATAGAGGAAATTATGGATAAAAGGCATCAAAACAGCCACCACTCGTTCTAGGTCAATTTGCTATTCCAATTCCATTTGAACAAGAAACAGAGGTTGTGCCGACCGGGAGGAAGAGGACTACTCGTAAGTGTCTCTTCACAACTGCTGAACTCCAGGAAATCGAGGAAGCTAAGAGGAAAGCAGCTGCTGATCAAGCTGCTGCTACTGAAAAAGAGGTTGATCCACCTTTGTCCTCTAAGGGTTTTGAGGATCGCATTAAAGGAATACGTCAAACTAAAAGGAAACGTGACATTGCTAAGAAGGCACAGGAGAATACGAAATTCAGAGAAAGAATTACGTTCGACGGAAGAGATCTAAACTTTGAATAGGTCGAGCAATCAGATGAAGAGCGCGAGGCTCAAAAGAAGATTGCTAGTGAAACAACAAACAATGAAGTTGCCGAGGAATTGAGGAGAGCAGCAAAGAAAGGCAAGACAACGGTAGACTTTACTAAGAAAGGGAAGGAAGTACTAATCCTTGTTGAAGTAGACAAAGGTACCAAAATTACACCTGAAGAAGACGGTATGTCTGATGGAGAGCTAGAAAAGATGATTCATTCTGGAGCCTTTGCTGCTAAAGAGCACTCCAAATGCACAAAGGTTCAAATTCATGAACCAACCGACAGACCCAATCAAAGTGATAGTTCAGAGGAGGCAGTGCCATCTAAAGCAACAGATGTTATACCTCCCGGAGATAAGAATGCAGGGTCGTCAGAACCACAAAATAGATCGAAGATACCAGTATGTCTGATGAGGAATCTTCTGCTTAGGAAAATATTGTCGGGCCTGAAAAAGAATCATCTGCTGAAGACATGGCTCCAAAAAATGCTGAAGAATCTACTGCAGCTGAAGAGATTATGGTGGACACTGCTGAAGATGTCCCTGTTGCTAAGGAGACAACTGTCGTTGCTGATAATGACGATCAAGCAGATGATGTAATGGACCAGGAAGTTTCCTCTGCTGGACATCTGAATGAGTCTAATTGTTCATCAGAATCTAATTCTGAAGGAGAATCCATTTAGGTATTTGATGCCAAAACCCTTAGACAGTTCCCCACCTTAAAGAATGAGCAACTAAGGATTCCATTTCATGGATTGCCTGCCAAACTCTTTTGCTCGAGAAGAGTAGCTCAATGGTGCGCATCTGTCTCCCTTGATGATGAGTTGAATGCTGATCTCCGGGATTGGAGTGATGAGATCTTGGCATTTGTAGATCAAGAGGTCAAGAGGGACATTGTTGGGGTCTTCTATATTGAAATTGATGAAGGAACAGACGAAGGCAAGTTACTTAGTACACAACTCCTGCGATGGAAAACTTATGAATACATCATGCATGAGCTGTGCTTTGAAGAAAGGATGATTACCATTGCCAGGAAAGGCCTAAACTTTTGGCGTTTAGAGGAATCTTGGGCAGATGAATGGATGGATCAGCCCCCCTGCACAAAACAGTACACAGATTAACAAGTGATTGAAAGATTGAAAGTCATTCGTGCTCATAGACTATTTTCAGCATCCCAATCGCTGCCCCCATCAAAGTTTGCTACGGATGAACGGTCTACAACACATCTTCAGTTAACCAAACAACAAAGAGCTGCAGTTGATGCTTAATAGAAAAGGAAAGCCGCTTATGAGGAGAATATACGAGTAAGAAGCTTAGAGCTAGATGCTCTTGAACCGGCAGAGGAAGAAGAGGCTAAGAGACAAGATTATCTCAAATTGGTTGCCTTTCAGTAAGATTTTACTCGAGCTGCTACCTCACTTCAAGCTCCTGAGGCTCAAGGTTCTGTTCTAAAACCCAATAAGGATGTAGTGGATGACCTAATTGAAGTGGATCACAATGTGGTTGTTGAAGAACCTGCCAACCCAACCACAGGGGAAGTTACCACTCAAAGAATTGAAATTGCTGTTCCAGAATCTGCTGTGATAACAGTAGAGGGAGGAGATGGTGCGACTACTACCACAACAGTAGGGAATGAAATGGTTATTTCTGACATCCCCATTGTTGCTGAACCGGTACAAGTGAGCTTCCAATCCCTTGTTTCTCTACTCAATACAATACTACATCAACGCGACATTCAGCAAGCCAAATTTAATGAAGAAGTCCGAAAAGAGGTTGCTGATGTACGAGGAGCAGTCTCTGAAGTTCAAACCTCTATATATGAGGTTCAGCAAAAGGTTGTTCAAATCACTAAGAAGATCACACATGTGGAGGAAGCCGTCTCTACGGTACAAACAAATGTGGTGACTCTTAAAGTAGATTTTGATGAGCATAAGTCCTTCTCCACTTCTGTTTTGGATGCGCTCAAAGAGAGGGAAGAACAAAGGATTGCTGAGCAGGCAAGGGCGAAGGCAGAGGAAGCAGAGCTGTTGCAAAAAGAAAAGGAATTCGAGCGTACCATGCTGAAAGAAAGGATGGAGTTAGAAGCAAAATAGAGAGCAGAACAACAAGCGCGTTTGGAGCGTATAGGGAAACTCATGGCCTTGACAGTGAAGAAGGTGGAATCTCTTGAGAAGATAAAACCTCCACCTGACGCCCAGAACTAAGGTCATCCTTATCTGTTGCTCCTATTTTATCATAGCTCTAACCTTTATTCTGAATTGGTTTCACTGTACTTGTATTTTCAAAATCATATATGAAATCATCAGAATTGTGACAAAATCTTATTGTCTAATTCTGATTTTCCGAGTGCGTACAATAGTTGAAATACATTCTCTGTGTATTCAACAATTTGAACGTGGATGATATGTGTTAGATAGTTGCTGATTGGTTGATAAATGCCTGCTATCTCCAACACTACTAGGACTCCTAGCATATCTTATTTGCAACATTTATCTATACTTAATTAAGCAAGAATATTTCCCAGCACATTTTGAGGGGGATTTTTTCTTAAACTAATCATTTTGCTAAATACCAATAAATAATAAGATTCTGAGATAGTTTGTCTAGCAATTTCCTTGTAACTTAGAATTTTCCAATGCTAAGTCTCAGCAATCCTTAGTAAGCTTTGATCGCACCAAAAATGGGGAAATTGTTGGGAAATTATTCCTGAATCCTCATTAGGATCATATTGTAAAAGATTTTGTTGGATCAAACCTTAGTAGATGGTCAATCATTGCTGAACCTTAGCATAGCCTAGCAACTCTTGTAATGTCCTGTATAGGGTGAATATTGAGTTGTAATAAATTAGGTTACATGAAGAACTTCCAGCAGACAACAGAGAATGCTAAAGAAGGAAGAAAGCAAGTGGCAGCAGAATGCTGAGGAGTCAGCATTTGCTGATACATCACAAATTGCTAAAAGGATCAGCAATCCGAAGTCAAAGGTAGCAGAAAAGCATTTGCTGCGCAGATAGCATCTTGTCCAGCAGAATGCTAAAAGATAACTAGCAATACGTTCCGAAAAAGCTCAGCAAAGCAAAAACACAACGGCTGCTACACCGTCATTATGATCAACCAACACGCGAGGACTATACATGTCAGAAGTAGGTCGGAAAAGCCTATAAAAAGTCAGAAAAGTTGGTAAAAGTCTACCTGTATTAAGATGAAAGATCCGTTGTGTCTAACAAAAATACATACTCAAGTTTCGAATCTCCAACTATAAAAGACAAGTAAAAAAGAATAAATAAAGGCTGCTCATTCTTACGCAAACCTACATTCGAGAGATTCCAGAAAGGCAAAAAGCTTGAGAGCAGTTCTGTTGAAAGGCACAACACAAAGACATCGAAAGCCGTCAACAACTTAAGTGTCTCATTGTACGTCTGACACTCATCTGAGAGATTCTTGAATTGATTCAAGAATCTTCAATCATTGGGATCACTTTTTTTATTGAAAGCATCCAGCAGTTAATTCTTGGAAAAGGAATTGATTAGGACGGGCATTAAAGCCGCAAACAAAAGAAAGTTTGGAAGGATATTTAACTCTTCCAAAAAGTGGTAAAAGCGTGTTTTACGAAGGTGCGCCCTTGACTCAGCCGGAGCCACACCTCAGAAGTTTGGAGTATCGGAATATAGCCGTGAAGAAGCCAGACCAAACATCGGCTGCCTGCTTTACTGGAAAGGCAAGTTTTTGTACACCGTATACTTTCTTAGTGAAAATCTTAGCGATTTAGCTAAGGAGTGGACGTAGATCATTTCATCGAACCACTATAAACACTGTGTCTTTGCGTTATTTACTATTTTATTGATTACTGTGCGACTGTGATTTGAAACCTAGCAACGGAGTTGCTAGTGTATAACTGCAAAAAGAACTTAAGTAAATTCGAACAAAACCCTATTTGAAAATAACCTAAAGTGCAAGTGAATATTAATTTATTCTGCTACATTTCGTGGTTGTATTAGATAGCTATCACGACGAGTTTGATCTCAGGGACCAACACAAACTGACTTTACTTTGTTAATTCGAACAAGTGCAAGTAACTGATTTATTGCTTCCAATGCATAGTAAAACCTTTCGCTGTACATGTTTGCACTCTGATTTCGGGACAAACACAATGTTGGACCATGACAAAGATGGTGGTAGTCGATCGGCGAGGGAAAAGTAGTTGGGCGTGATAACCCTATAATTTAATTTGGAAGAGATAGATGACACGGGCTATAACATCATCTATAACTGAGATTCAAAATAGAACAATGCAGTTAACATGTGTCATGTATACCAACAGAGATGATGCTATAGCACGCGTCATCTATCTTCATACTTCAAGACTGAGCGGCCCGCCTGTATACCAACAGAGACGACGAACATTATCATGTTGCCTATCTCCCTCCTTCCAAACAGAGGCGACGCGCAATAACTGCATAATCTTTCTCCTTGTTTCTTCAAAATATAGATGGAGCGGGGATCCAGGTCATCTATATCAATATAGACAATGCAGTTAATTTGCGTCATCTATTTCTATATAGATAACGTGGATTGTCGCAGTGTTTATAGCCACCATTTTTTTTAACTACGTGATTACATTTTTGTGTTGTCTATTATGATATCGAAAACACGAATGAGTATTCGTGTTGTATATATTGCATTGTCTATAATCTTATTTGTTTTAGTGGTGATTTGTCTTGATCACCTGATATGCTGATACGTGCGGTTGCGTATTGATAGGACCACAGTGAGATGTATTCTTCCTTCTGACATCAGAGAAATCAAGATCTCGAGTCTAGTTTAAATCTAAACCCTTATGAAGGTTCAGGAGTATGCACGGATTGATAGTTTATTTGAGTTGCCATGGTGGAGAGCCTCAGTAACGTGCTCGTATACCCGCATCTTGGGTAACAACAGCTTGTGTAGAACGTTGTGACGACTGGAATTAGATTACCATATCCGAGTAATATGATGGTGAGACTCCACGAGGAGTTCAATAAGGTTCACTTTGCTAAAGTCGTGTAGGCTGATTAAGTTCAAACACAAATTACTCCCTCCGTCCTGCTACAATTGTCGCCTTTCATTTTGGCACATTAATTTTGGAACTAATGCTTAGTAGATAATTGTGGTTAATAATAAAATTGATAATCATAATTAACTTGTTTAAGACTTAAATAAGTTAATTATGATTGCTAATTTTATTATTAACCACAATTAACTACTAAACATTAGCTCCGAAATTAATGTGCCAAAATGAAAGGCAACAATCGTAGCGGGACGGAGGGAGTATAATATTTGAGTGGTACTGCTCACGAACATAAGATACTAATTAATTATGTGAAACATGGCAGAAGCTCTAATTAATTAATGAATGTCCAGTAACCTAAAATATGGGGATTTAACAAGTTAATGCAGCCCGTTATCATAAACTTTACAATAAAGGGAAGTACAATATAAATTCTATGGTGAAAAAGAATTAATATTAATTAATAAATTATGGACTAGGTTGTGTACATGAGAATTAATTAATTTAAAGTCCAACTTTATTATTTGCATGAGGTCTTAGGTCTGGCCCAATTTAATTGCTTAATAGGAGTCCATTAGAGTTTCGACCCTGGCACTATAAATAGCCTATTCTCCTCTCAGATTTCATAAGTCACCACAACTAAAATCCTAAAGAGAGAGAGAGAGAGAGAGAGAGAGAGAGAGAGAGAGAGCTGGGCAGCTCTTCCTGCAGTAGGAGAAGGAGAAATTCGATTCCATCACGGGAAGTACAATCTTGTGGAATCCTCACTAGTAGTAAGATTGAAAGCAAACGTATGCAGATCTAAAGAACTAGGTTGGAGAACATCAGATTTCTCTAATATCTTCAATTTCTATAAAATCCTGAATTAATATTGCAAAATATTAATTTGTCATTCCACAGATTAGTTGATACGCATGGTGGAATCGAATGAACGCGAACCACATCCAGATCTGCAATCAAAAGGTAACCCTAAATCCACTACATTAAATTCATAGGAGCATGCTAGGATTTACTCTATCAATTGGTAATTATTTACAACACCCATCAATGAACTGGGCATATTTGTTTTTGTGATTCAATTCACGACAATGAAAATCCCTGTTGGTCCCTGATTAGAGTATGAATAATTGTGTAGCAGAAGTTTTACTAAGCAATTACACTCTAAAACTAGGGGGTCAGTTTCCCAGTTTCGAATTTATAAAAACTGTGTTAGCCGAGAGATTAGGTATTCAATTTACAGATATACACTTCAACACTTTAGTGAAGTGTTGAAGGTTTCAAAACACAGTTGTAAACCGTGTAATGAGAATAGTAACAAAAACTATAAATGAGACGGGATATTATAGTGGTTCGGATCCTTAAGTCCTACTTCCACTCTTTGGAAATTAATCCGGTAATTCACTAATTAATGAAGTATACACTCCTCACGATCTATAGCCAATCACCATGAAAGCCACCGTTCGCAGTAAACTGGATCACTCACCCAGGTAGATGATCTTCACTCCTTCTTCAGTTCCTCGAAGCCAGGTAAGCACCGTGAAGTCTTCTCAGAACTGGCAGTCATCGGAAACAGATTGAGGACAAAACTCCCTTCTCCTTCTTCGATAAGTAGATGGATGCGTTCTTCCCAGAACCCTCGAAAGTTGGCGATAGCCCGTAATAACCAATTCCTCAACAAAAAACCAGGTTGTTGTGTTCTCACTTGAAAAGGAAGAACACCAAAGAAAGACTAAGTCGAATAGACTTAATCCTCGTGTACTTAAAGTCACACGGTGAATCACAAATGATTCAGTAAGCAAGAGAGTTTTATGTTCAATTAATGAAACACGGAGTTAATACGTTCCCTTGTGAGCTTTTAATGCTTTGATCTTTGAATTCCGCAGAATAACGATGCTTGGTTCATAAATTCATAAAGTGTTTCTCTGATCCTTCTGCTATGTTGGGAATTATTCCTGGATTTATGTTGTGAATCTCCCTTTTAGATCAAATTGTAAAAGTTTTGTTGAATCAAAGCCTTAGTTATTTTGTGGATCATTGCTGAAGTCTAGAATAGTCTAGCAACTCATTTGCAAAGTCCTGTTTAGGCTATATATCGAGTTGTAATAGGTTAGATGTGGTTTTGGAAGATTGCTGAAGGATTCAGTAATTGAAACGAATGAAATAGGATTCCAAGCAACTTCGGAAGATCCTGGATGCTAGGAGCATTCTCAGCAATCAGGAAGATGTTTGGTGCTAAAGACGACAACAGACATAAATGACTACTAAGAAGGTAGTAGTCAAGTGCTAAGAAGAATGACTGGTAAGGAGTTGATAATCATATGCTGAAAGGAAACGACTGCTAGGAATACTAGCTCAACAATCAGAAGTAGAAAGATAGCAAAATGTTGAAGGAGTCATCATTCACTAATACTCAGAAGATTGGTAGAAGCAGTAGCAATCAGAAATCAAGACTCAAAGTGCTGATTACGCAACTGCTGAGGTGTCAACAATTGGATACAAAGACAGACTACTAGAAGATCTCACCAGTCAAAAGGTCTAAGGACTTAGCAGAATGTTCCCAGCATTCTCCGAAAGAATTTTAAGCAAGGAATTATCCAGCAACATCTGCTAAGACTCCCGTTCTGATAAAAGGTACAACCAAGGACACATAGCTTTTCCGATGTAGGTGAAAAAGCACTGTACTAAGTCGGAAAGGAAGGAAAAAGTAGTAGCTCTATTGGAGAAAGAGAACATTATGTCTAACGGGTCTGGAGATTCAAAGTTTGAATCTCTGGATATAAAAGAAAATCCCAAACAAGAGAGTAGGACTACTACTCATGACTACTACTACTACAACTACAACTGCCTCTACGAGGGATAATTTTAACAATCAAAGCAAAGCTAAAGAGTATTCAGTTGAGAGCACGTTTAAGAGATAAGAAGAATTTCAAGCTCTCAACAAAGAAAAGTGTCAACCATTGAATATCTCACACTGCATTCAAGAAGAGATTCCTTGACTCTGTTCAAGAATCAATCATGGGGATAGCTTCCATCGTAGGAAGCATCCAACAGTCATATCTCTGAAAAGAGATTGACTAAGACGGGTTGTTGCCAAAAACAAATAGAGAGTTCTGGAAGGAACTTTAAAAGCTTCCATTACAGTGAGGATAAGTTTTACGAAGGTGTCGCCGTTGACTTAGCTGCAACTGTCAAAAGATAAAAGTGACGAAGGATAGCATTGTAGTGGCTGGCTCGAAACCTCACCACCTGCTACAAGTGACTGGTGAATCCTTATACTTTCATATATCTTTTTAGTGGAAATCTCAGTGTTCGACAAAGGAGTGGACGTAGATCTTAAGGATTGAACCACTATGTTGGGAAAATATTCTTGATATTCTCCTAAGGATAATTTTGTAAAAGGTTTTGTTGGATCAAACCTTAGTAGATGGTTGATCATTGCTGAACATTAGCATAGTCTAGTAAAAACTATTGTAATGTCCTGTATAAGAGAAACATTGAGTTGTAATATATTAGGATGCTTGAAGCACCGCCAGCAAACATCAGAGAAATGCTAAAAAGTAGCAGAATGCCGAGGAGTCAGCATTCGCTAACACACGATACATTGTTGAAGGTGTTAGCAACTCAAAATCAAAGCTAGCAGAAGAACATTTGCTGAGAAGAAGATACACGGTCCAACAAACATACTAAACAGACACTTAGCAGCCCGCTCTACATAAACTCAGCAAAGCGAAGTCAATGGCTGCTGCACCGTCAATCTAACCAACACGCGAAGACTAGACCTGTTAGAAGTAGGTTGGTAAAGCCTGAAATGAGTTAGAAAGGTTGGTAAAAAGCCACCTGCAATTAAGATGAATGATTCGTTGTGTCTAACAGAATTACTGACTCGAGTTTTAAACCTCCAAGCTATAAAAGGCAAGTCAAAGGAAGAAACGAGAGCTGCTCACTCTTACATGCAAATGTATATCTTGAGATAATCCAAAAGGAAACAAAAAGGCTTGAAAGCAGTATTGTTGAAAGGTATTAGAAAAGTAACATCGAAAGCCGTCAACAACATGAGTATGCTACCGTACGTCTGACGCTCAACTGGGAGATTCTTGAATTGATTCAAGAATCCTCAATCATTGGGATCACTTTCTTTATAGATTATATCCAGGAGTTAGTTTCTTGAAAAGGAAATTGATTAAGACGGGCGCTAAAGCCGAAAATGAAGGACAGTTCAGGAAAGAACTCTAAACTCTTCCACAAGAGGTGAAAGTGAGTTTTATGAAGGTGCACCCTTGACTCAGCCGAAGCTACACCTGAGAATTTTGGAGTATCAGAAGATAGTCGTGAAGTAGCCAGACTCTACGTCGACTGCCTGCTTTACTAAAAAAGGCAACTCTTTGTACACCGTATACTTTCTTAGTGAAAAACTCTTAGTGTTTCAGCTAAGGAGTGGATGTAGATCAATTGATCGAACCGCTATAAATCTTGTGTTCGTACGTTACTTACTGTTATATTGATCATCGTGCTACTGTGATTTAAAACCTAGCAACCGAGTTGCTAGTGTATAACTACAAAAAGAAACTTAAGCGAACATAAACAGAAACCCGATTTTGAAATAACCTAAATACAAGTAAACACAACAATAGTTATCATTCTGTTGCATTTCGTGTTTGTAATTTCATTATTACCACGATGACTCTGATCTGGTGGACTAAAAAGTGGAATCAGAGCTGGAGGTTGAAAGACCGACTGCTTGTGAGTCGCTTAGGACCTAGATCCAAGTTTTCCTTGCGTAGCTTGTATCTTTTGCAGCAAAAATCAAAATGATGCATCAAGCTCTTCCGAAGTACAACAAGGGTGGATTTGAAAGCTAGAAGAAGAAGGCCTTGATTCAACTTCAAAGCATACACCCAGAAATGAAGAACATACTTGAGATCGGTTCAATTGAGATTATGAAGGTCAACACAGCGCCTCCTGCACCTCCAGATGGTCCACCTCGTCTAGAGATGGTGGTAAAACATCTCAAGGAATGGACTCTTGAAGATTCAAAGAGAGGACAATTGGAATTTGTAGCCATGCAGCTAATCATAGACTGTCTACCTCCCCTGATGGCAGAAAAAGTCTTATATTACAAAACAACCAAAGAGATGTGGGAATACGTTTGTGAAAGCTCGAAGGAATCGGAGCAAATGAGAAGAAATAAGCTCCAAGTTGCTATGGATAAGTATGAATCATTTGCGATGGTTCCTGGTGAAACCATTCTAGATTTGGAAGAAAGACTCAACACGATCATAGGAGAACTCAAGAACGTGGGCAAGACCTATGACAACAGAGAAATGAACAACAAGATTATATCCAAGCTTTATCCCAGAAGCGACTGGTTTGTGAAAATGACAAGCCTAAGTGAGAAAGACCTCAGCAAAATGCCTACTACCGAGATTTTCTCACAACTAAAGGCTCATGAGTTCATTATTCAGCAGTTAAAGAAAAACAAGGCAAAGACATCCATCCTAATGCAACGAGTGCTGGAACTCACGAGGATGTAGCATACTTTGTCAAAAAGGATGGGAACAAATGGAAATCACCAAAGAAACCATTTTATAATCAGGAGAAATCAAACTCTACAGTACCGGCAAAGGAAACTTCTCCAACCCCTAGCTCAAACAACGAAGATCAAAAGATAAACGAGTTGGAGAAATAGATGAAGAAAATCCAGAAAATGATACTGGAGGAAAAGGCAGAAAAGGAAGCGAAAGCAGCCTCGACACAACATTCATCCGAGAAGAAGGCGAGGACATGTTTTGAATGTAAATCCCCTGATCATCTAAAACATGATTGTCCGAGAGTGAGTCATGAGGAAAGAGAGCGGTTGCGACAAAGACTTGAAAGGCGAGCAGTCCGAGTTGTGACAAAAGCATTACTAACATGGACAGAAGTCCCAGATATTCCTCACAATGAAGAGGAATATTATCCTATTGACGAAGAAGAGGAAGCCTTGATGGTCTTTATGGCAAGGATCGTTGAAGATGGCGAAGTATCTGCTGATGCTGAGCAACCTTCTGAATCGGCGCTAGTAGTCGACAATCAAGAGGTAACAAAGATTGATAACGTTTCAAGCTCAGCACACACATTTGAATTGGAAGATTCATTCTTAGATTTCGAAGAAGATTATCTTACTAAACTTTCTCTTGAACTCTCAAAAGTTTACTCTTTGAAAAATACTATTGTAAAAGATAATTCCTCTCTTAAGCGAAAAGTCATACACCTAACCGACGAAGTCGAAAGACTAAGGTCTAAAAGTGAGGAACTATCAAAGCTTAAAGTTGAGTTTTCTGAACTTTCGAAAAGTTTCAAAAATCTTGAAAAAGAAAATCTCGCTTTAAAAAATAGTGCTAAAGAGAAGTGTATCTGCGAATATACAATAAGCCAGGATATTTTGAATAACTTGGTTAGCCAACAGAGGCGTCATGGTGACCGATCTGGAATAGGGCACAGTCGTTATAGCAATACGAGAACTTCGAAGCAAAGCAAAGGAATAAAATTTGTTTATGCGGGAAACCGATTTGCTGATGGTTGATCGCGAGTATTTTTAACCACGACTTAGCAGAGCTAATAATACAACAACAAATTAAATTATTGATCCACGAGGAAAGGAACAACGAAAAATCCTAAGTACTAACCCAAGAGTTCTTAAAGTACTGGATAGGAAAATCAGAAATTAAAAGGGTTTGGAAAACATTAAAAACAATTTTAAAAACAAATATATTTAAAAATATTGTAGAAGAGAAGTACAGATTCTAGGCCTTTTCTCCCTATCAAGTATGACATGAATCAGTAAATTGATTATTTTCCAAGTTTAATTCCTCTACACAGTGAAACATCAGAAAGCTATTATGAACTTCTTTGTTTGACAATTCATAAAGTAGATTAATTAATTATCTATCTCCTGTTGGTCTCAAGATCAATTAACTAACTCCTAAAGTTCTACGGACTTATTCCTACAATTTATTTCCTTCAGTTACGACAAGAAATCAAATCATATTGCGAAAATCTTCTTTCGATTGAAAACTATTACAGTTACTAATTTCCAATTAGTAATCCTAAGTTGTGGCCAACATACTTCAAGATTAAGAATAAAACCAAATTTCACAAACTGTGTGGGAAAGGAAAAATAACTTCAATTAATAAAAAACATGCATACATTGATATTTTGAAAACCTAGAATCTGAGAAGAAAATCAAGTACACATAATTCTGATCTTAAACATCATAGACAATGAAAAAGAAAAGAAATAAGGAACAGGAAAGCTGAATCTTCCCAAGAGATTCAATCTCCAACCAAATAGTCTTCTTCTTCTTATTTTTCCTTGTGATGTTCTCTCAATCTAATTCTCTCTCTTCTCTCTTGTCTTGTGTTTTTTCTAATTTTTGACTTCTCCATCCTTTTAATAGAGTTTGTAGACAAATCCCATCATATCTACGAGTTAGATATGTGTTTATCTTTAGAAAACAAAAGATATGGATCTGGTTTTGCGGTAGCCCGTCGATTGACTGTGAAGCTTCATAGATCGACGGAGGTGGTGAGTATCGTTGATCGATGGTGACATGTCGTTGATCGATGACCATCCTGCTTCAGTCTTCCTTCGTCGATTTCTTCGAGTTCATTTGTCGATCTTCTCTAAAGCTGTGACGAACGAGATTCCAAAACCCTTCACTTTTCATCCAAAAACCTGCATGATTCATCAAACACACCATAAAAAGTACCAAAGCTAATGTATGCTCAAAAAGACATGAAAAACGATTCAAATATCACCAAAAGTAGACAAAGAAACAATAGATAAGTTGGTAAAAATATCAACTTATCAACTCCCCCAAACTTAAACCATTGATCGTCCTCGATCAATCTGTAAGATAAGAAATCAAATCATATGCAGATAAGAGTGTGCAATGCATCACAAGTCTATTTTTATTATCCAAGCATCACCTATCCATATAAATCATGCAATCAAGACAGATTTTTATTGTCAATTATTGAGGAGGAACCTCACCGGAAAGTGTTTGCACTCATCGCTCAAAAGAGTAAAGGGTTCTGTTTTCACTCACCCAAGATTGCATATAATGTCACCATAAGTTTGACATATTTCTCATCTCTCCATTGCTTGTTAGTGTGGTTTTTCAGGGAATCAATTAGGTCTTATTTTGTTTGTAATGTGGCTTACCTAAAAGATGGGGTAAATTTGGCTAAGTGACTGAAATTTCTACAATTCTTCCCCAATAACCAAACATATCATAACTACAATACATCCTTATTCTTCCTTGTCCTTACAACATTTTTCTAGGGTTCCTTTCAATTTGTATAGTGAACTACAAATATTAAGCTCATGTATTCTTTTTCTTTCTCAATGTTCACTTCTCTTTTTTTTTAAATTTTTTTTCCTACCCCATGGAAACCCCATATTCTTTCCTCTAGGACATAATCTCATATCTCACATCAAACACCTTCCAAATATTTCACTATTTTCAATTCCTCAACCCTTCTAATCAATGAAATTTTCATTCTAGGCTCAAAGGGGCTACAAGTGGAAATTCAAGATTAGTGTATGGGAGATGGCTATGAAAGAACTTGCCTAAAATCAAATTCACCCTATTACCACACTTAATGTAATCTTAAGAGAGAAATAAGTCAAATTCTAGGGAATAAATCATTAATCTTGACACTCAATCAAAAGAAAGATAGGCACAAATTTTTTTTTCAGGGCTGAATTTTGTTCTCCTCAACAATTATCCAACATTAATCAGTTTTCATGCAATAATTTATACTTCAAAGCTCAACTTATCAAATAAAAAGGCTCCTATCATCGGCTACTCTATCACATAGATTATCATCCTTATTTCACAAATATCTCAAATCCCAATCAACAATTGCAATTTCAAGGAGAAGATAAATCATATTTCAATACCAACATAATCCAAAGTTTCGACTGCCCTATGTTCAAAAGTTCCTAAAATATTTGTCTAGACTTTCCTATCATAACAAGTACCACAATTCAAATTCAGAAATTCAAAGTAATACACATTTGAAGGAAAAGCCTTGCAGAGAGCAAATATTCACGTTGAAGCAAAAAAAAAATAAAAATAAAGATGGTGATAATTTGAAGACACAAAAACAAAACCTAAAAACTGTAGTAGTGAGTGGAATACAAGACAAACAAACAAAAACGTTTCCCTTTTCCGATCATCATCCCCCCAAACTTGTTTCAGTCTGAGGAGTGGACAAGTTTGCAAGTTAGATAGGAAAAGTGAAACGGTACCTCACTCATCCTCCGGAGCGTCATCCATCGCTGCATCTGGGGCATCCTCATCGGCCAAAAGCCGTCTGCGAGTCTGACGCTCTCGCTGGCGGCTGATGTAGGTGAGTCCAGCTTGGTGTTCCTGAGCAGTCTTTGCATCTGATCCTCGAGTGTGACAAGTCTCGTGGTCATCTGCGGGAGAAACTGGCCCTGAATCTGCCGCTCCATCGCCTGCAAGGCTGCCTGCTGCTGCATGTAGAGGTAGAGGGTCGCCAAGTCGACTCCGGAAGAGGAGGACTCTCCGGGGTAGTGACTATTCGACGCCCCACCTGTCCATCCAGGCGCTGCATCCTCAACTCCTACGTGCTGCTGCACGTATGCATCATCCCCCATCCCAAAGTGTGATGGGATATCAGACTGTCCCTATCCAACGTGGGCCTCCGGTCTGTGAGTGATCCGAGACGTGCCTGCTCCTCAATGTGCTCCAACCATGACTGCCAAGTGGGCGGGGGAACTCATCAACAAATTATCATGGAAGTGATAATCGGTGACCCGGGTGAGGTCCGACTGCGGCAATGGGAATGTGTCCCCGTTTGACATCTTCAAGAACCAACCACCCTCGCGGGGTGTGAGAACCTGCATCCGAACCAGGAGGTCGGTGCCCAATTCCTGCTCGTCCTTAAGAACCTCGAGGTCAGACAAGTCGATCCCGAGATGCTCGGCAGTCGGGGTGATCAATCCCCCACTCCAAATGTTGCCCTTGGTGGCCTTGAGCTGGTGCCTCCAATGGTCCATGATGAGGGCGGCAAAGCTGAAGTGGTCACGGGTGAGGAAGCAATACAGGGCATAGAGCTCCCCCGTCCTCAGCTTGGTACTCTCGTGCCTACCTGATATAGACACCCCCATGCATCGCTGCAGGTAGCGAAGCACCGGGTTGTCTATGGAAGATGCCTTCAAGTTGCTGACGTCTGATAAGCTCGTTTTTCTACTCACTTATCACATTGTTTTTCCTTTCTTTTATGCATTTTAGTACCTTTTCTTGAATAAACTGAGCATGAGTGTATATTATTGGGTGTTATGCTTGTCATGGTGAGATTTCACAGGTTTTAGGCCAAATCCAATGGAGAACCCGTACCGAAAGCAGCATATTTTCAAAGGAACAGTCACTATTTCTTCCACCGATGGAATCATAGCTAATGGCGCATATCATTTGAAAGATATTTGAGTTAGCTTTCCAACGCAACTAGAATCGGATCAATCGGAGTTTGGATGCAAAAGTTATGGCCAAATCCGTGAGACTGCGCAGAAGTGGCGAAACGTCTCTGTTTCGGCCGAAATCAACCATCTCGGCCGGGCCGCATTTTTCATCTCGGCCGTGGCAAGAGCAATCTCGGCCGAGACAGACTTATTTGGCGAGATTTGGCGAAATTTTCATATATTTTGGGCGAGGATTGCTTGGGGAACAAATTATACATAGATATGGAAGCAATCAATCATACCTTTTGAAGATATCCATCCAAGACCTCAACCCTACTTCTATATAAACTAATAATTAGCTCAGAATTCATATCCTTCAGCCTCTCTTTAGTTTTTCCCCTTTACAGTTTTTACACCTTTATTTTATGTTCGCTTTAGAATTCCTCTTAACTTTTTGTTGAACCTTTATTTTTAATGCAATATTTATTTTTCCTCGCAATGTTTATTTTCAATATGTTAGGCTAGAACCCTAAACAGGTTCTAGGGTTTCTCCATCTGTGATGCTTGTTTAGATTTATTTATTCAAACCCCTTGGTTTAAACTCTTTGATTTTATTTCAAATCTATTTTCAATTGAAGGATCGAGAGATGAAAATTGGAATAGGTGTTAGTTATTGATTGAAGGACCGAAAGGTGAAAATCGATAATAGGAAGTGAGAGTTTAATAATTTTGATTATCTGTCTGACCAAGAAGATTTCAATTGTAGGAAAAATCTAGATCTTTATGAAATTAATTAATTGGTGTATTTTGAGACCGAGAGGAGATAGATCACTAATTAATAATTTAGGTTTTAATTGTCCGACCAAGGAATTAATTCCACATTAACAGATTTTCCACCAAAAATATCTTATCTGGGTTTGAATATTTGTTTCTTGCATGTTGATCAGATTGGTAGATTTCCCTCAAATCTGTGCTTTTTAATATTTGCATTTTTTACCCCTTTAATTAATATTTTTGAAAAACTCAAAACCCTTTTGAATTGATTTACCCAAACAAAAGATCTGAAAACTATGTTCAGTATATGATTTCCCTTCGTTGTACTATCTCTGTGGGATCGACCAACCCCTGGGTTGTTCATAAATTTATTTGCCCTTTGCTATAATTTGTATGCAGATTTAGCATCGATCAAATTGGCGCCGTTGCCGGGGATAGTCAGACGGCGAGTCATTACTGGATTGTTTGAAGAACTTCTGGATTGGGTTGTATTTTCTAAATTTTTATTTGTAATTTTTGGAGTCAGTTCTATTTTTCCATTCACGTGCGTTTTTGTTGAGTCGTGTCTATCTCGGCCGAGGTGAGTCCCGCCATGGTCGAGACGTATTTTGTATCCCAGCCGAGTTGAATCTCAAATCGGCCGAGACGTATTTCTCCATCCCGGCCGAGATAGCATCTGGCACGGCCGGGACAACCTGATTTCTTTCTCGATTTCTGTGCAGGTGCATGAACACACGGAGCAAAGGAAAGACACTCGAGCCCGTTATACAAGAGATCGAAGCAACCTGCAGAAACATCAGAAAGAAAGGAAAGAGACTGAATTTTGAGATGGAAGCAAATCTGGAAGCCCCACTACAGAACATGAAGCCGGAAGAGCAGAGGCAATTCGTAAATGAGGTGCAGCAACTGAGGGCGCAACTTCTTGCAGCCCAAGCTACCCAAGCCGAGCAAGCCGCAAGACTGGCAGAACTGAATGAAAGGCAAGTCATAGTGCCACAAAGGTCTATTCTAGACCAATTTGTACCACAGCAGGAAGAGGCAGGATTCAGGGTTGGCATCAATGCCAACAACTTTGAGCTGCGCAAAGGGCTGATACAGATGGTGCAGCAGAACCAGTTTGGGGGGAGAGCCGTAGAGGATCCGTATGCCCACCTCAACTTGTTCATCGAGGTGTGCGACACGATAAAGCAGAATGGAGTCCCCTAAGACGCCATCAGGATGCGCCTCTTTGCATTCTCACTCAGAGACGAGGCCAGGTCTTGGTATGCTGGGCTTGATAAAAGCCAAATTGGGACATGGGAGGAGCTGCGAGCAACATTCCTCACCAACTACTTCCCGCCGAGCCTGTTGCTAAAAAGGAAAGCTGCCATCACCACATTCAAGCATCTGTACGATGAATCCCTGCATGAAGCTTGGAAGAGATACAAGGAGCTGCTGAGACTATGTCCTGGGCATGGAATTGACCTTGAAATGCAGGTCTGTCACTTCTACGAAGGCCTAACTCCGCACATGAAGCAGTTAGTGGATGCATCTTCTGGTAGGGTACTGATGAAGAAGAGCGGAGCAGAAAGCATGACGCTACTGGCAGACATGGCACTGAATAGCCACCAATGGCCGACTGAGAGACAAATGCCCGTCAAAGCCGTGGAAGCCAAGCCAGAGTTCGATGTGGTCGCGAAGGTGAAGAAACTCCGAGAGGAAATTGAGAAGCTGGGGACCACAAAAGTTGCTGTCAATCCTACTGAGCCAAGCATGGCAATTGTACCGGTGGAGGCAGATTACATCAATCGAGGAACAAGCAGTTCATCTGGAGCTGGAAGTTCGGAGGTAAACTACATAGGCGGTGGTTATCACAATAACTACCGCGGTAATCAGGGGTATCACTATAACCATGGGCGATCTCACCCTGGTTTTTCTTATGCTAACCCCTCTGCTGCAGAGCACCCTCCTCCTGGTTTTGATGTAGGTACTGGAGGCAAAATTGTGGAGAGAAAGAAGTCCGTGCTAGAAGAGACATTAGAGAAATTCATCAAGAGCTCGGACAATAGATTCGGCAAGGTGGAGAACAAAGTAAAAGGGATGGCCACTCACATGCAGCTGATGACGAAGCATCTGGAAATGATGGACTTCCAATTGAGTCAGATTTCAAACACCTTAGGGAATCAACACAAGCCGGGGCAACTTCCGAGCATGACGGAAAAGAATCCAGCAAATGAGAAGTCCGTCAATGCCATCTCGCTTCGATTTTGAAGGAGATATGAAGGCCCAAGCAACCCGGAAGGAGGAGAAAGTGAAACAGGGGAAGAAAACCCCGCAGAAGACTGCTCTGTCTCGGCCTAGATGACCACCATCCTGGTCGAGGCAGAGGAATACAGACTGGCCGAGGTAGAAGGTAGCACGACCGAGACAGATCAGCCGAGCCCATCCGAGACAAGCCAAGAACGGCCGGGGCAGAAGTAGAGCAGGACGGCCGAGATCAATACATCTCGGTCAAAACAGAAGCCCAAGCAAGGCGAGAAGGAACAAGAGAAAGAGAGAAGAGTTGATCCAATCGCTCCAATGCCCTTCCCACAGCGATTTGCAAATAAAAGGGAAGATTCTAAATTCACTAATTTTGTTGAAAATTTAAAAAAGGTGAATTTTAATATACCTCTTGTTGAAGCTCTCAGGGAGATACTGGGTTACATGAAATTCCTCAGGAGGCTGATGAGCGTGAAGAAGCAGTTCGTGGAGAACGAAACTATAAAGATTTATGAGGAATGCAGCTTGCTCCTACAGAAGCAGATCCCGATCAAGAGGTCTGACCCAGGATGTTTCTCGATACCTATCGAGATTGGAGGGAAAGAGTTCCAAAATGTGCTTTGTGACACCGAGGCAAGCATCAACCTGATGCTCTGGTCCATCTACAAGAAGCTAGAAATTGGAGAGATGAGGGCTACTATGATTACACTCCAGATGGCGGACCGATCTGTGTCCAAGCCCAAAGGTATCGTAGAAGATGTTCTTATACGTGTTGGCCACTTAATCTTCCCTGCAGATTTTGTCATCCACGACATGAAGGAAGATGCCAACACTCCAATGATCCTAGGAAGAGAGTTCCTCGACATAGCTGGTGTCCTGATCGACAGCAAGAAGGGAGAGATCACCTTGAGGGGGAATGAAGAGTCGATAACCTTTTGCATTGACAAGAACAAGAGGAAATGGGAGTGCAACCGGATCGCTACTGCTGAAGAAGAAGGAGAAGAGGGAGATGAGACTCTGGAAGAAGCCATCCAGTGGGAACAAGGAAACAAGTCAGTGAAATCGGCAATTAAGCTGCCTTTTTCCGAGTGCACCACCGTCATAAGGAACTGGAAAGTCTTCATGATCAATTCAAGGGGTCGACGAGTCTGGACTCGACCGCCTTGGTGAGCTGAGCTGAGTCGAGCCACGACGGTAAATAAGGCACTGAATGGGAGGTAACCCATTGTGTTTTCAAATTTTCCCTTTTCATTTCATTATTTTTGATTTTTCTATTATTACTGTCAATTCATGTTTGTTTTCCTTTCGAAAAAATAAAAATAAAAAATAAAAAATTTTGAAGTCTGTCTCGGCCGAGACAGAGTCTGCCACGGCCGAGACAGAGGACCGAGACATGGAATACTTCGACCGATAAGGAGGTCGTCAGAAAGCTCCATCTCAGCCGAGATAAAGTCCGCCACGGCCGAGATAGGAGTGCTAGCAGCCAAAATCCACGCCGGTCTGAGTCTGAAGATGAAGGATAAAAAGTTGGTGTCTGAGGCCAACAATCAGGTACCGTTTCGAATCCTGGGTCTGATTTCCAAACTTATTCTCTTTGATTTTCGAATAAGTTTGGGGGGATGAAGATTTAAGGGTTTCGAAACTCTTTTCTATCTTTTATTTACTTTATTTAAATTTCTGCATGAGTAATTTTTGAATAAAACGCGAGATTATGGGAATTTGAGCATGATTGATAACCCTGACAAGAATACAAGATGAGAATTGATTGACTTTAGTTTGCGTTGATTGTGATAGTGGTTGAGTATACCTATGAATGTGAATACCGCATGATTTCTTGTTTTGATACTTGCGTTGGCATGAGATAGATGATGATTTGATGTTTACTGTGGAAGAAAAATTGTCCTTAGTGTGAGTTTTTGAGCCTGAAATTCGATTGTGAGTGTGTCTGCATTTTTTAGTTTCTCTAGAACTTGCTCTGTTTCTTTTTCAAGACTGCTAGTGTGCACAGGTTTAGGAAGTGATTTTAGGCCATCTTTGTTTAGCCTATTTTTCCCATACACTGTCCTAATTGAATGTTATCCCTAGACAGCCCTTTTGAGCCTATGATATTTTCTTTCTTTGTCTATGAGTGGAAATAAATAGGGGAATCAACTCTTGTCTATGAGAGTGGGGTGGGATTTGTTTGAGAAGGAAAAGATATTATTATAAGGGTAAAAGCAAAAGAAAAGGTTGGGCTCTAGAAAAAGAAAAGAAAAATAAATAGTTGTTGAGTTTGATTAATCCTTATAAGCTCAAATGAATATTCAAAATTGTTTAAGAGCATAAAAAGATATGTGTGAAAAAGAAAAAGAAAAAAAAAGAGAAGAAAGAAATAAAAGAGCCTTGTTTGATGTTGAATATTATAGGAGATGGGTGGATATCAATAGATAGTGGTTTGATTGATTGAGGATTCCCTGATTGATTTTAGTCACTTGGCAAAATATTTCCCTACCCTTCACAAAAGCCTACGTTACAACCTTGAATAAAGTCCTTTCTGATCTTAGACTTGTGTGCACATATTTGCAGTGGCGATTTAGAATATATGCAAGCCTATGGTAGAACTTGATTTGCATGACTTTTGTGTGATCTCATAATTATCCTAAACACTTGAGTGAATGAGCGAAACACTTCCCATGTGAGTCTTCCACAGTTTACAAATTTTCTGACTCTTTCAAAAATGCTGGTGTTTAGTAGATTTACGAGTTTGAATGTGATGAATCTTGTGAGGCATTGCACTACTCTTCTTCTTGAACTTTTGATTCATTCTTTTGTTGATTGAGGACAATCAAGTGTTTAAGTTTGGGGGGTTTGATAAGCTCATTTTTCTACTCACTTATCGCATTGTTTTTCCTTTCTTTTATGCATTTTAGTACCTTTTATTGAATAAACTGAGCATGAGTGTATATTAGAGGGTGTTACGCTTGTCATGGTGAGATTTTGCAGGTTTTAGGCCAAATCCAATGGAGAACCCGTACTGAAAGCAGCATATGTTCAAAGGAACAGTCACTACTTCTTCCACCGACGGAATCTGAGCTAATGGCCCATATCATTTGAAATATCTTTGAGTGAGCTTTCCAACACAACTGGAATCGGATCAATCGGAGTTTGGATGCAAAAGTTATGGCTAAAACCGTGAGATTGCGCAGAAGTGGCAAAACGTCTCTATTTCGGCCGAAATCAATCCATCTCGGCCGGGCCGCATTTTTCATCTCGGCCGAGACAGACTTATTTGGCGAGATTTGGCAAAATTTTCATATATTTTGGGTGAGAATTGCTTGGGGAACAAGATATACATCAATATGGATGCAATCAATCATACCTTTTGAAGATATCCATCCAAGACCTCAACCCTACTTCTATATAAACTCATAATTAGCTCAGAATTCATATCCTTCATCCTCTCTTTAGTTTTTCCCCTTTACAGTTTTTACACCTTTATTTTATGTTCGCTTTAGAATTCCTCTTTACTTTTTGTTGAACCTTTACTTTTAATGCAATCTTTATTTTTCCTCGCAATGTTTATTTTCAATATGTTAGGCTAGAACCATAAACAGGTTCTAGGGTTTCTCCATCTGTGATGCTTGTTTAGATTTATTTATTTAAACCCTTGGTTTAAACTCTTTGATTTTATTTCAAATCTATTTTCAATTGAAGGATCGAGAGACGAAAATTTGAATAGGTGTTAGTTATTGATTGAAGGACCGAAAGGTGAAAATCGATAATAGGAAGTGAGAGTTTAATACTTTTGATTATCTGTCTGACCAAGAAGATTTCAATTGTAGGAAAAATCTAGATCTTTATGAAATTGATTAATTGGTGTATTTTGAGACCGAGAGCAGATAGATCACTAATTAATAATTTAGGTTTTAATTGCCCGACCAAGGAATTAATTCCACATTAACAGATTTTCCACCAAAAATATATTTTCTGGGTTTGAATATTTGTTTCTTGCATGTTGATCAGATTGGTAGATTTGACTGGAATCTGTGCTTTTTAATATTTGAATTTTTTACCCCTTTAATTAATCGTTTTGAAAAACTCAAAACCCTTTTGAATTGATTTACCCAAACAAAAGATCTGAAAACTATGTTCAGTATATGATTTCCCTTCGCTGTACTATCTCTGTGGGATCGACCAACCCCTGGGTTGTTTATAAATTTATTTGCCCTTTGCTATAATTTGTATGCAGATTTAGCATCGATCACGTCGAAGAGGTTTGGATCCATCGGGGCATCGGCTGCGATGAGCCTCCAAAATTCCACGTTGTTGAAGTCTGCCGGAGGGGTGCCATAACTGTTGGCTGGAACTCCCCAGATCTAATCGAGAACCTGATCGAGGTGGGCTCGTTCTCCGGCTGAACCTCGAACACCTCAAGTGTGGCCAAGAACTCCAGCACGAGCGATGGGTATGTCGGCTATCGTCGTGTCATCCATGTCCTCCAGGCTACTCTGTTCAGCAGTCTCAGCACATCCTCATTGATGCCGAGCTGCTTCATTGTCCTTGGGCAGGGGTACAACGTTTGTTTGATCGTGTACCTCCTACCTCTGAACCGATTGTATCGCTCTACGACTTCTTGGGAGTTGAATGTTTGTGAGTCAGTCATTTTTCTGCAAGGGTAGATAGGGATTTGTTAGCAAATATCCAATAATCAACAATCAAATCCCAAGCACAAAAATCATCGCACAAAATTCACAATTAAACCCAACGTGCTCCTACCCATGCAAAATTGACTTCATATTCAAGCGATTCACATCCCAAACAACCAATCTACATCCTCAATTCAACAATTATCCTTAAAAATGAAAGTTCAAAAATTTCCACCAAATCAAGGATATCCCCCAAACTTGTTTCCATCAAAATCAACAATTCCAACGGATAAAAATTCACAATAAGCACATATATCGACTAAGACTATCTAACATATCGACCAATAACTGAAATTTGCAACGAAATTGACATACGAGCAAGAATTTGAAATAAGGGTTCGAAGGCCAAAAATTCCAAAAATCATTCTCAGAATCAACAAAAATCATTAAATAATCGAAGAGGAGTAGTCTAGGATACGTACCTTACGTTGATTTTAAGAGTTTTGGAGAACAATTTCGAGTCGTGGATGTTTCGGGTGTTTTGGGTGCGTGCGTGTGTGTTTGTGTTTGAAAATGGGATGAAAATCCCATTTTTAAACAATCTATCCGTGCCTCTGAACCGCGAGAGTGGATCAACGACACTTCGTCGTTGATCGACGAGAAATTCATTTTTTTGGCAGGATTTTTTCGTCGATCGATGGAGCAATAAGCATCGATCGACAATGCTTGCTTCATCGATCGATGGTCCTAAAGATTGTCGTTGATCGACGGGACATCTCCATCAATCAACGAGGACCTGAATTGAAATTTGAAAAACAAAAACAAAAACGAAATTTGATGTGTTGCCTCCCAACAAGTGCTTGGTTTAGCGTCGCTAGCTCGATGATACCTGATTTCTTACGAACGGTTGAGATAGTACTTATCCACCACGCAGATGTTGAGTGGAGTGTAGTACGACTTTAAGTTCTGTCCGTTTACCGTGAAGTTTCTTCCTTCTTGGCCAACTAGTTCAAATACGCCATTGTGAAATTGGCGGGCAACGGTATAGGGTCCTTCCCACTTCGACTGCAGCTTTCCGGGCATGAAGCAAAGTCGAGATTTGAATAAAAGAACTTTGTCACCTGGACCAAAGAAACATGGGCGGATTCTTCTGTCGTGGAACCTTTTGCTCGACTTTTGTAGATGATGCTGTTCTCGTAAGTCTCGTCTCGAAAATCTTCCAATTTTTATCAGTGCCAAAGCGCGTTTTGATGTAGCCATCTTCCAATCTAGATTTAACTCTTTCACGAATCTCTAAGCCTTGTGCTCCATCTCCACGGGAAGATGGCAAGATTTCCTGAAAACCAGCTGATACGGAGAAGTCCCAATGGGAGTCTTGTAAGTGGTGCGGTATGCTCAAAGAGCATCATCGAGCTTCGCAGCCCAATCCTTCTGCTGCTTCACTATCTTCTCCAATATCTGCTTGATCTCCCTATTGGAGAGTTCGGTCAATCCGTTCCCTTGAGGGTGGTAGGGAGTAGTAACTCGGTGCTTGACTCCATATCTGCAAAGAAGAGAGGCAAGCCATTTGTTACAAAAATGAGACCCCCCATCACTTACCAGGGCCCTTGGCGTGCCGAATCGTGTCATGAGTTTTCGTAGAAATTTGATGACTGCCGTTGAATTGTTGGTAGCTGTTGGAACCGCTTCAACCCATCTTGATACATAATCAACCGCTAGCAAGATGTAGGTGAAGCCATGAGATGGTGGGAATGGTCCCATGAAGTCGATCCCCCAAACATCGAATATCTCAACTTCTACCACGAGCATCTAAGGCATCTCATCCCTTCGCGAGATGTTTCCGATTCTCTGGCAGCGATCGCAGCTTGTAATCCATCATCGACAGAACTCGTAGATGGAAGGCCAGTAGAATCCACTCGCGAGGATCTTAAATGTTGTCTGATTGGCCGAATGGTGACCACCGCTAGGAGCTGAGTGACAGGCATCAAAGATCTGGTGCCATTCTGGCTGTGGCACGCATTGCCGGATGATCCCGTTTGCACACCATTTCCAAAGATAAGGATCCTCCCAATAGTAGAACTTGACATCGTGGAGGAAATTTTTCTTCATGTATGGAGAGGAATCTGGAGGGAGCAAACCGCCCACCAAGTAATTGGCAAAGTCCGCATACCATGGTGTCTTTGACTCGTACGTCTCTCTCAGATCCCTTAGGGAGCAGATTTGCTCGTCCGGGAAAGTCTCTCGGATCCTCGTTTCCTGATCATCTCCTTCAACTGGTGGCTCGAGTCTTAAAAGATGGTTGGCAATCACGTTCTCACTCCCCTTTCTATCCTTGATCTCCAGGTCAAACTCTTAGAGCAGCAGGATCCATCTCATCAGCCTCAGCTTTGCATCTTGCTTGGCGAATAGGTACTTGATAGCTGCGTGGTTAGTGTAGACAATAGTCTTGGATCCTATCAAGTAGGATCGGAACTTGTCGAAGGTGTATACCACTGCTAGCATCTCTTTCTCAGTTGTGGTGTAGTTGCACTGGGCCGGGTTCATGCTCTTGCTGGCGTAGTGAATCACATGGAAGAGCTTTCCTTTCAATTGCCCCAAGGCTACTCTAATAGCATAATTGCTAGCGTCGCACATCAGAATGAAAGGCTCGCTCCAATCTGGAGAAGTCAGCACTGGTGCAGTGACTAAGGCTGCTTTCAACTTCTGGAAGGCTTGCATGCAATCTTCATCGAAGATGAAAGAGACATCCTTCTCCAGTAGATTACACAACGGCCGCAAGATCTTTGAAAAGTCCTTGATGAACCTTCTATAGAACCCTGCGTGTCCAAGAAAACTACTTACCGCTTTCATGTTTGTTGGCGGCGGCATTTTTTCTATTGCGGCGACTTTTGCTCGGTCAACTTCTAGTCCTTCGGCAGATACCCAGTATCCCAACACAATTCCTTCTCGCACCATGAAGTGCACTTCTCCCAGTTGAGGCAGAGGTTTGTCTCGGTGCATCTTTTTGAAGGGATCCGAGAACTGAATCACGAAGTCCGTTTTGCCAAGGATCGTTAATTGGAATATCAAAAATAAATTGCTATGCCTATGAACAATCCTAGCATGCTCCTATATTATTATGCATAAGAAGGTTATGCAGAATACCTGGATCGATGAACGATGAAGAACGCGTGCGCGGAGATGCCCTTTGATCTTTTCCACGCACCAAGATTTAATTTCCTAACAGTTTGAGGAAATTAATCAATAGAAAATAATAAGATATTTTCAAAAATAATGAGGAGAGAGAAGAAGAATCCTCCTGATCTGATCTTCTGATCTGTATCCCAAATCAATCTGAAAATCTGGTGAAGATTATTCTATCAGATCCTTTGCCCGGTTGAGAAGCAGAATTTCCTCCTCGAAACTCAATCTCAGTCGATCACTAGGAGCTCCCAATGCTCTGGTTTGCTGTGTGTAATTTGTGATCTTATGAGAAGTAGGTGCAACTGAGTTATGAGGTACTGAGGCCTATTTATAGGAAATTCTTGGCTTCTATTGGGCTTGAGTTGTCATGGGCCAGACCAGGGACCAGAATGCAAATAGCAAATAAGGCCTATCAATTAATTAATTCCCATATTCAACCCAGAATATAATTAATTAATTAATATTGATTCATACCACCAGAGAATCAATACTGTCCTACCTATTTGCTACCACATTTGAGGAACGGGTTGCATCGACTCGGTTTATCCCCACATTTAAGGTTACAGACATTCGTTAATTAATTTAGTCTCTGACAAGCCATTTAATTAATTAACATCTTTAATTCCTGAATCAATCCACTCAAACCTTTTCACTTATGCTTGAACTTAATCAGCCTGCAGGACTTTAGCATAACGCATAACGAACCTTTTGAGCTGTTCAGGGAATGTCACCATCCTATACTGGATGTGGTTACCTAGTTCAGATACCAGACAGTCATACACAAATTGATATCACCCAAGACTGCAGAGGTACAGGTTCAACTAGAACCTTCTCTGCAACTCAAAGTGATATACAATGTATGTATACTTCTGTATCCTCATATAGGTTTAAGATTCTATCGAGTCATAGAGATCTAGATTCTTTTAATGTCAGATAAAAGAATTGATCTCGACTTAGGTCCTCATCAATGTGTACCCCACACCAGCATACCAAGACATCCATGATAAGATGCTTATCCGCATATGCTGCAGCCTATACCAACAGTTTATCCTGGAACTGTCTCAGCTGTGATGACTATTTATATCTCGCTAGGTCAAACGATCCATACGATCTTCCGTGATCTCCCTATCGACGAGATAAGAGGATAATTGTATTTGCGACACATGTTTGTTAATTCAGACAGGAGATGAACATACAACAATTATGATTACCTGTATATTAACCAATAAACCTTGTACATAATATACCGATCATAATGCTTTCAGTATATAAATCCATCACTTTTTAGTACGGTAGCTAGATTCTACAAGCAAACATCAAATGAACTTCCAAACATAGAAAAGTCATCCATGAATACCTCCATGACACCTTCGATCAGGTCATGGAAGATTGCCATCATGCATCTCTGGAAGGTGGCTGGTGCATTGCACAGTCCGAATGGCATCCGTCGGTAGGCGAAAACTCCAAAAAGGCATGTGAACGCGGTCTTGTGTTGATCTTCCGGCACCACAGCTATCTGGTTGTACCCTAAATAACCATCAAGAAAACAATAGAAAGGGTAACCAGATAAACAGTCAAGCATCTGATCAATGAAGGGAAGAGGGAAGTGATCCTTGCACGTAGCGTTATTCAATGCCCGATAGTCTATGCAAAATCGCCAACCCGTTATGGGTCTTGTCACCACTTCTTCTCCATCATCATTCTTTACTATCTGCATCCCCCCTTTCTTTGCTACAACTTGTGTAGGGCTCACCCATTTGCTGTCAGAAATTGGGTAGATCATTCCTTGGTCAAGGAGCTTAGAACCTCCTTCTTCACGGCTTCTTGCATGATAGGGTTCAACCACCGCTGTGCTTGTCTTTTTGGTGCAACATTCTTCTCGAGAATGATCTTGTGCATGCAGAGCGAGGGGCTGATCCCTTTTATGTCTCCCAATTTCCATCCAATGGCGCTTTTGTATTGCCATAACTCGCAGCAATTTTTCCATCTCACCCTGTGTCAAGTAAGCATAAACGATAACAGGGTAAGTATCGTTAGGTCCCAGAATTGCGTACTTAAGGTGTGTCAGAAGAGGTTTGAGCTCCAGGATTGGCGTATCAGAGTTAGATTTTGTCTTGCAGAAGGGAGCGTCGATTGAGGCTGACTCTATGGCTGAAATCCCTTTTTCACGTCTCGCTATTTTTGTCGAAGAAAACTTCTAGGTTGCTTCTGCTCGGGCGTCGATCGATGCTGATCCTCCATCGATCGACGGAGGTCTAAAGTTGCCATCAATTGACGATGCTTCACTGTCGATCGATGGTGACTCGTTGCTTTGATGCTTCTGGCAAAATTGGCCCGGTAGTGGTTCTCTTTTGGTCTCCTTCTCTCAAGTTACTTCCTCAAACACATCTAGTTCCATCACTACATCTACGATCTCTCATTCTGATTCCTTCAGATTTGACGACGAGAAGAGTGAGTGCTGTAGGCAATTCTCCAGAAAATCTGGCTCACCTTTCAGAGAGACGAATAGGGAGGAGAATACTGGGCTGAAACAGTCGATCATATGGCATTCCTCCTGGTAGCTACCATCATTGTGCCTCTGCATTGCCTTGTATATAGAGAAGGCCACTGACTCATTGTTGACTCCGAATGTCAATTTGCCGTCTCGAATATCTATCAGAGCCCCACCGATTTTTAGGAACGGTCTTTCCAGAATCAATGGGATGTTCCAATCTTCTTCAATGTCAAGCACCACGAAGTCGGCGGGAATGATGAAATTTTTCACTTTAACAAGCACGTCTTCCACAATTCCTCTTGGATAAGTCACCGATCGGTCGGCCATCTGTAAGGTTGTCAGCTTGATAGTCCCGATTTCCAATCTCTTGAAGATTGATAGTGGTATCAAATTGATTGAGGCGCCAGAATCACAGAGGACTTTTCCAAAGGTCTCTCCACAGATTACACAAGAAATCGTGAATGAACTCAGATCTTCTCGTTTGACTGGCATCTTTTTTTGTATGATGGCGCTGCATTCTTCAAAGAGATTTACCGTCTCGTGTTCCATGAAGGGTCGTTTCTGAGAGACCATGTCTTTCAGAAACTTGATGTATCCCGACATCTTTTGGAGTGCTTCGACCAGATGATTGTTGATATGTACCTTCTTCATGGTTTCCAGGAAGCGTGCATACCTTTCGTTCATCTTGGTTTTAGCGAACCGCTAAGGATACGGTAGGGTCGACTTTTTCGGAGGCGGAGCAGTTACAAGCATCGATCGATGCTGGGTTTGGCCGTCGATCGATGGTCCGTCATGGTTGGTGTTGATCAACGGTCGCTTGTCATTGATCGATGGTGACTCGTCGACAGTCTCGTCAGTCTGTTCGTCTTCTTTGTTCTCCTTCAATTCAGTCCCTGCTTTCTGTGGTCCTTCATAGGATTTCCCCCCTCTCAGAGTAATCGCATTCACTTGATTCCTCTGATTTTGATTCTTGGGGTTAATCTGTGTGTTGCTAGGAAGTTGCCCCAGTTTGTGTTGTGCTCCGAGAGCATCAGCGATCTTGCTGACTCGAGTCTCTATAATTTGGATGTGCTTCTGCACTTGTTCTACATTGGTATTCATGCCAGAGATCTCATGCTCCAGTTTACTCACTTTGCTAGTGGATCCTTGTTAGGGCTTAAGGGGGAAATTGTTGGGAAATCCTTCTAAGGTTCCCTCTCCCAGTAGCTTTTGCTAACTTAGATCTTAAGTCTAGTGTTTTGGTGGATCAAATCCTAAGTCCAACCAGCGTATGTTTGCCTCTAGAATAGCTTTAGTTCTCAAATGTAAAGTCCTGTTTAGGTCTTTTGAGTTGTAAGTCGTAGCTGATCAAGGCTCATGCTGACACTGTTCATCAGCATGAGAAGCACTTACCTGGTGGAAGGATTTCACCAGCAGACGACTGACAAAGACTCATGCTGACACTGTTCATCAGCATGAAATAGAGCTATTTACTGGCTACTGTTCACTAGTTGGGAAGATTTCATCAGCAGGAGGCTGACAAATCTACCAACAGAATATGTGTTCTGGCTGACACTATTCACCAGCGGTGAAGCCACCAGTCATGGGAGAATCCGAGAGTTGACATCCAGACTTTTTGGTAGACTTAGATTATGCAAGGGCAAAGTCACCAGCAGAGACTGCCAGCACTAGATCACCAGTTCGATCTACCAGTTGGATGCTACCAGACTGAATTCAAGATTCACTCTCCCGAAGACTTAGAGACAAAAAGAAGATTCGTCAAGGAACTAACTGACAAGGAATGACTTTAAGGAGATTCCTTAAAGTCTATCAGCCTCGAGACGCCAGTTCTTACTTCCTGGTACTGACGAATAGTGTCGTTCTGACATAAAGAGGCCTATGTCAGATAAAGCAGACGCAGGTATGGCGCTTTCCAGAAAATGCTACCTGCCGCCGTCGGAAGTACATCCAAGGACGAAGACCCATTCCGGATGTATCCAAACGGCTAGAAATTTGAATGGGATCCTTCATCTATAAATATGAAGGATCCATCAACATTCAAGAAGCTCGCCCTAATTCTCAACTACCGAAAGTCTGCACATTCATTGCCAGTTAGCAAATCTTTTGAGGCTTTTCTGTAAGCTATTCCGTGTGTTGATATTCTTTCAAACACGAGACTTCAAGCTTTCTGCTTGTAAGTTTAGACCTCATCTTGGTGTCCTTTCTCTCTCTGAGGAAGAACATAGCAGCTCTAGAGCCAGCCAGCTCTTGAGTTATCACGGGCAGTTTGCCGTAGAGACTTCAAGTTCTTGGGAGAACTCAACACCCAACATAGTCAGAGGAGGAGGTTGAAGTGACGTGCTCGCATTCCATCCAACTGACAAGAGTTGAAGAAGGATTCAGGCCCCGGGAGCGGTTGATCTAGCAAGGGCTGGAGATAGATCGTAGGCTTCCTGTATTCATTCTTACTCTATAGTGAATTTCCAGTGAGACGACTGGAGAGTGGACGTAGATCAGTTGATCGAACCACTATAAACCTTTTGCCTTTATCAGTTTTCTGTCTTTACTTTCGTATTTAAAACCCAGCACCCAAGTGGTGGAGTATATCTGAAAACTGATATAATTGTACAAACTTGACTTAAAATATTCTAAGTGTAGAGCTGTCAGCTGACCAGCCAGTCACGCAGTCAGCTGAGTAACCAGCATAACGAAAGTGCAAGTTAGACTTAAGTTTCAATATTTCCGCTGCATAACACAAAGCACTCTGATAAACCGGGACCAACAATCCTTCCATGAATTTGGCCAAATTCTCCTCGAGATTTGGCTTCTTCTTGTCGACCACTACTCCATCTTGTACAAAAAATCCTGGAGGTGGCTGTTCAGCAGCTTGAGAATTCGCGTAGGAAAAACCAGGGTGGTTCCTAGTGTGATTGTAGTTGTAGTGTTGGTTTTGCTGCTGGTAACCTTCGCGATAGTTGTTGTTCTGGTAGCCACCCCTCTGAACAAAATTGACATCAGCCTGTTCTCCTTCAGGGGGAGGCTGTATGGGCTCCACTACTGCTACTGCCTCTTTTTGCTTCAAGGAAACGAATTCATATCGAAGCTTCTTGACTTTAGCAACCAAGTCAGGCTCTTCTGCAGCTTTCTTTTCCACTACTTTTTCGATGGCTTTGACAGGTCTATGTCTGCTCGAGGACTAGCGTTGATTATTGTTGGCCATCTTTTGGAAGAATTCCATGGCCTTCTTTCCGCTTTTTGTCATGATGGTATCCCCCAGTGTGGTGTCTACCAACTCAACGGTCCTTTCATTCAAGCCTTCATAGAATGCCTCGGCTTGTTCACCTGGAGATAGACCATGTCCGGGACAGGCTCCGAGTAATTCCTTGTAGCGTTCCCATGCTTATAGAAACTGTCATCCGGTCTTTGTGCAAACCAGATGATTTCCTTCCTTCTTTGTCTGATAACACTTGGAGGGAAGAAGTTCTCGAGAAACTCGTTCTATAGTTTAGTCCACGTTCTGATCTTTCCCTTGTCCAATGCAGTAAACCATGACTGTGCCTTATCCATCAGTGAGAATGCAAACAGACGCATCCGGATGACACTCTTACTGACCCCTCTGATAAGTTAGGATTTTCACTAACTTATGTTATAGTTCTTTGACTGATTTTGTGATGTTTAGATCATTTTCCTACTTGTTTTTGTGCATGAATTAGATTTTGTACTTGGAATGTTGTGTTTGATGAATCATGCAGGTTTCTAGTCGAAAAACCGAAGGAATTAGGTCCAGTGTTCGAGCA